>PVIC010029708.1:0-22359 GCA_004025085.1 Thryonomys swinderianus
GCCCAGCATTCTATGTGGTTACCGGGGATCGAACTCAGGACCTTGCACTTGCGAGGCAGGTGCCGGAACCACTGAGCTAACCCTCCGGCCCCTTAGTTGTATTTCTTTATTGCTTCTTCAATTTTACTGGCTGATATTGGCTTATTCAGCATATTTACATCTTTTGATTCAACTTTGGTAATTCATATGTATCTAAGTATTTATCCATTTCTTCAGAATTTTCCACTTTATTAGAGTACAGGTTCTCAAAGGAGTTACTGGTAATCTTCTGGATTTGGGCAGAATCCACTGTGATTTCACCTTTTTTTTACTTCTAATTGTATGGATTTGGGTCTTTTCTTTCCTTAATTTGGTAAGATTATCTAGGAGTTTTTCTATTTCGTTTAATGTTTCAAAGAACCAACTCTTCAATTAATTGATTCTTCTCATTATTTTAACTCTCAGTGTTATTAATTTCTGCCCTGGTATTTATAATTTCTTTTCTCTAAATCCGCCAAAGCCAAACTCGGGGTTTGGATTCTTTTTTTATTTTCTAGGCTCATGATGTACATCATTAGGCCATTTACCAGAGCTTCTTGTGTTTTTATGATGTGAGAATTTGCTGCTTTGCACTTCCCTCTTAGGACTTTCAATGCATCCCATAGATTTGGGTATGTCATACAAACATTATCATTTGACTGTAGACACCATCTAATTTCTTCGTTCATTTCATCTGTGACATTGATTATTTAAGAGGGAATTGTTTAGCTTCTATGTGTTTGTAGTTTGGTATGACTTCTTTTGCTATTTGTTTCTAGTTTTCTTGCACTATGATTTGATAATGTGCATAAGATATTTTTATTCCTTTGCATTTGCTTAAGCATGCTTTATTGGTGAGTAGATGGTCTATTTTGCAAAGTCATATGCACTGCTGGAAAGAATGGGTGTTCTGTTGTTCTTGGATGGAACACTGTAGATACCTATAAAATGCATTTGTTCTAAGATTTGGCTCACCTCTCATATTTCTTTGCTGATTTTTTTTTGTCTAGTTGATCTGTTCATTTTGACAGTGAAGTTTTGAGGTTCCCCCATTACAATTGTGTTGGTATTTATTTGACTTTTAATGTCCACTAATGTATGTTTTATGAAGTTGGATGCACTGGTATTTGGTGTGTATGTTTTTATAGTTGTTAACACTTCCTAGTGAATTGCTCCTTTACCTGATATGTAATGATTTTCTTTGTCTCTTCTGATGAATCTTAGCTCAAAACTCACTTGAAATTGGAATAGCAGTTTCTGCTTTTTTATGGGCCCCCAATTCATGGAATATTACTTTTCATTCTTTTAACTTTTAATCTGTGAGGATGATTGAATCAGCTGCATTTGTTGTGTGCTGAACATTGCTGGGTTTGCTTTCTCGATCCACTCTTCCAATTTTTGTCTTTTAATTAGTGAATTGAGACCATTTATATTGAGAATTATTACTAAGAAGTGTTGACTTACTCTTCTCATTGCATTATTTTACTGTTGCTGATCTGCCAGTGTAGCAAGGTACTAAGTCAACATATAAAAATCAAGAGCATCCCTATACATCAATAGCAAACTCATTGAAAAGGAAATTTGAGAAATAATACTCTTTACAATAGCATCAAGAAAAATGAAATTCTGATTAACCTAATTAATCTACCCAAGAAAGTAAAAGACCTCTACAATGAAAATTATAGCACTCTGAAGAACGAGTTTGAAGATGTCAGAAAATGGAAAGATATTCCCTGTTCTTGAGAGGCAAAACCAAAATAATGAAAATGGCCATACTTCCAAAATTGTCACATAGACTTAATGAAATCTCAATGAAAATACAAATAACATTCTTTACAATACTAGAGAAAGCAACCCTAAAATTTATTTGGAAACCTCAGAAACCTAGGATAACAAAAGCAAATTTAGGCAACAAATGCAAGTCAAAGGGCATCACAATCCTGGACTTCAAGTTAAATTACAAAGCCACAGTGATTAAAAAAAAAAAAAGACATCATGGTACTTGCAAAAAAAAAGATTTACATGTAAATGAAACATAATAAACAATATAAAAACAACTCTAGGAATGTTTAACTGTATTGTTTTTAACAAAAAGGCCAAATCCCTTTGCTGCAAAAGAGATAATCTCTTTAATAAATGGTCCTGGAAAAACTGGCTATCCATATGCCAAAGGTTGAACCTAGACCCATATCTTCTACCATCCACTAAACTAAAATCAAAATGGATCTCACACTAGAGAAAAAATACAGTATTTACAGTACTTATTTCACTTATGAGTATATCCTCAAGATTCATCCATTTAAAAAAGTATAAAAGTCTCTAATCTATCATTTTTTATGGCTGAGTAGTACTCTATTTTTAAAAACACAGATTATCCAGCCTCAAGCAAGTGAACATTAGAAGAGAAACACATAATCTTTTGGAAGACAAAATATTTAAAATTCTTGAAGACATAGGTAGAGCCAAAGACTTTCTGAACAAAACCCAGGAGACACAAGAAATACCAAGAATCAACACATGGGATCATATCAGATTGAAATGTTTTGCACAGAGTGAAGAAACAATGTGAAGAATGGAAAAAAATTTTCTAATTACTCCTCAGAAAAAACACTAATATCTAGAATGAAAAACTAAAAAAATTATACCTACCCCCAAACTGAAATGCCTAGTTAAAAATTTGACAACTGAAATAGATACCTCTCTGATAAAAAAAAAATATAGCCACGTGTGGTGGCTCATTCCTATAATCCCAGCACTTGGGAGACAGAGACAGGATGATTGCTGAGTTCGAGGCTTGCCTGGGGTACATAGTGAGCTCAGGACCAGCCTGATCTACAAAGCGAGACCCTGTCTCAAAAAAAAAAAAAAAAATATATATATATATACACACACACACACACACACACACAATCAATGCATGAAAAAAGTTTCAACATCACTGGCCATTTGAGACATGCAAATTAAAACAACACTGAGAGTCCATCTCAACACCAAAACAATGGCTACCATTCAGAAACCAACCAATCACAAATGGTGACATAGCTGGGTGGAGAAAGGCAACCTTTCCACTGTTGTTGAGAATATAAACTGATACAACTACTCTGGAAATCAGTAAAGAGACTCCTCAAAAGCCTAAAATTAGAGATTCCATTTGATTCAACTATTCCACTTCTTTATATCTTCCTGAGTTAAAGTTGTGATATCACGGTAGTATACACACATTCATCTTTATAGCAGCACAGTTCCTAATAGCTAAACTTTGAAAATAGCCTATATGACCATCAACAGATGAATGGATAAAAAAATGTATTTATACACAAGGGAATAGTACTCTGCTCTAAAAAGACAAATGAGTCATTTGTAGGAAAATGAATACAACTTAAGATAATAATGCAAAGTGAAGTAACTCAGACACACAGCTTAAATACTGCATAACTTTTCTTATGTGAATGTATATTTTTTATTTTACAACATAAAAGACAGATAACAGGAGAAAAGGAACGAAGAAAATAGACTGTAACCCAGTGTGGACAAGGTCACTAAAAGTACGCCTTGATTGAGTACAATTGCCTTACATGTCTTCTGTTTTCTTTCAGGCTGTTTTCATCGATAACATGATAATTTATAAAGTTTATATGATGAATAAATGAGTCTGACACTGAAAAAAATAAAAGGAAGGACAAAATGGCGGATGAGATAGGAACTGAAATGTATAATGGACAGGTACCAATCCTCTACTGTGAATTTAATATTATACACTGCAACTGCAAACATACACTAACAAAATTTAAAAAGTTTTTAATGCCAGGCATGGTGGCTCATGACTATAATCCCAGCACTCAGGAGGCAGAAGCAGGAAGATTGATGAGTCTGAGGCTTGCCTGGGCTAAGTAGTAAGCTCAGGGCCAGCCTGAAGTACAAAGCAAGACACTGTCACAAAAAAAAAAAAAAAGTTTTTAAAGAGGATTATTTAAAAAATACATTAGTGAGTTTAATTTATCAGTGTCATTCCATAGTCTGAAACACCGAGATGATTTCTAATTGCCCTAGCACTTCTGCTGTATGGATCAGGTTCTACAGGCTATAAGGAATACTTGTACAATGACAAGATCCTTTCAGAAAAGACTGACTTATTTCAGTCCTTGCTGAACTATAGTGACAACAGAATATTAACCAGGCTCCCTGGATAATATTTAGCCCACCCTAAAGTAGATGGCACAGGTAATTTCCTCTTGTAAAACTAACAAATACATACTAGACACTTTTTGCCACATCCTTCCTCATTACTGACACTAAACCACTGTCTGTATTTGTTAGGACACTCTAAAGAATCTCAGAATACTTAACTTGTCACTTAAAAAATTATCTGAGTGATGAGATCTTCATCTCTAGGCACAGTGCAGAAAAAAACAGAAGACAGACTACCCAAATTAACATAAAGAAATTACACTTTCCCAATGAAAGTAGCCAATCTCTTAAAATAAAAGCCAGTCACAAACTCAGCACACATGTGAGAAAGGCCAGGTTTCAATTAACCATATGGTAAAAGAACACTGATCTCATTTTAATTAACTGCTTAGCTTTTACCTATTAAATATTTTTCTTAGGCTGTCAACAAGAAGACAACAGACTGCGTGATGTTTGTCATGTCTAATTTTCCAAGGGGAAAGAGTTCACACACACACACACACACACACACACACTCACACACGGATACAGCTGTAAATCAACAGAAAAGAAAAAGCAAGTAAAAAGAAAAAGGGCTTGCAAGCCTGGAGAATATTAATTACCTAAATAGATGACACCAGTCAACTGTGACTGCCAAGGTAAGTCTGAAAACATCAGTGAGCAAGGGAAGGTGGATTATATGAAACTGAGAGTTATCTATGCTAAAGACTGTGATTTTACTGACATTCAAGACTATAAAATTAAAAGAGGAATACCTAAAGGAAGTGATTAAAATGAAATTGGTTGAAAATCCAACTCTAAGTACCATTTTAAAAACCACATGAGGTCAAATAAACTCGGTACACATTAAGGAATAATCTTACGCTGGCAGATGAGGACCACTTTTCTTCTTAACTTTTCCTAGACACAAGTTTTACATTTACTTTTGGCCCATTTTCAATTTATGTGGTTGAGTTTATAGTGAGAAAGTATTTAGCCAGCTATTTGCTTGAGATGTTTTAATTCACTTCTCCTTGAACCAGGTTTTACTCATAAGCTACTGCTCTCTTGTCAAAATTAAAGACATTTATCTCAACTAAAAGCCAAAATTAGATTTTGAATCAGCCTGCCTTGAATTTAGGACCTCTTTTTCACCTCTACCTTATTTGTATCATTTTTACATAGCACATCAGTGCTTTAGAAGTAATAGAAAATCACATTTCTAAACAGAAGAGTGTCTTCATACTTCTAACCATTATTTCAGGAAGTTTTACAAATACAGTTTTAATGTCTTAAAAAAGTGAAGGCTTGAGGATAATTTTTTATCCTGAAGGATAAGCCTTCAGGATAATTTTTTCATCTCAGATGATTTTCTTTAAAAAGTAGCATTATCGGAGTTGGAAATTTAGCTCAGTGGTTCTGGCATCTGCCTAGCAAGCACAAGGTCCCTGATTCATCCCCAGTAACCATATACAACAATACCAGGCATGGTGACTCACACCCATCAGCAATAAGTACCACATAGCACAGTGCCGGGAGTGGTGGCTCACGCCTGTCATCCCAGCACTCGGGAGGCAAAGGCAGGAAGACTGCTGAGTTTGAGACTTGCCTGGGCTACATAGTGGCCAGGGGACAGCCTGAACTACAAAGCAAGACCCTTTCTCAAAAAAAAAAAAAAAAAAAAAGGTAGCATTATGGAAGTTACTAATTGCCATGAAATTCACTGCACATATTTAGTGTGCTCAGTGTAGTTTTCACATATGTAAAGCCCATAAAAGTATTATTGCAATCAAGATAGTGAATGTATCTATTATTCCTCATAATTTCATTACTCACTCATTAGTGAGTCCTGTATTCCACCCCTTTGTCCCCACCATCCACAAGCAAGCACTGACCCACTATGAGTTGTAAAACATTATTTTCAATACCTTAGAACTTTACTGAAATGTATTTATACATTATGTGTTGTGTCTGAATGAGTACTGGGAAAAAATTTATTTCTCTCATCATGATTATTTATATTCCATTCATTTTTTTACCATTTACAAGTGTACTGGAAGAAAGGAGGAGTATTTTGAGGGAAATTAATGGCAAAGTGTTTTTTTATTGAAATAATTTTTAAAATGGAAACAAAGTGTATTTTTAATCACATATTATATTACGAGTTCTTTCCATTATATGGAGAAACCACAGTTTTTCACCTACTCAAATCTTGATGAATGTGTGTGTTTGTTCATGCTTTGGGCTCCTACAAGGTAGCTATGAGCCTTTGTATACAAATCCTGAACAGTCATATGCCTTTGGGCTGGACTAGCTGGGTCACACAGTAGATATACAATCCACTTTTTTAAGAAACTGCCAAACAGATTGACAGGTTACATTATTCCCTCTCCTGCTCCAAATGGAAAACTTTGCAGCTGTTCCACGTTCTTGACACCATCTGGTATGATTAACAGTTTCACTTTAGACTGAAAGGTACTTAATGGCATTATGCTATCACTTGATTTCTATTTATTAATGTCCAATGATTGGATTTGGATTTAAATTATTTTAATTTTATAAATAAATTTAGAACTTTATAAATAAAATTTATAAATAAATTTAGAACTCAAATTCTAATAAGGAATACTAGGAATGATTAACTTGAGATAACTCCTCAGTTTATCTCTGAAATGATTTTCAATTTTCTTTATACAGACTTTACCTTATACAAATTCATCTTTCACAGATTTATACTTTATATAGATACTATTATTTTGCTTCAACTGTTACTTATAGTATTATTAGAAATAAGATGGATTTTTTGTATTGGTTTATATTTATCCTGCAAATATAGTAAATTCTTATTCTGACACTTTTTAAGGAGAGGGGAATATACTTCACATCTACTGTAACAATGATCCTGCTATCTGAGGCATCTATGAAAAAAGGACAGTTTTGCTTATTTCTCCTCAAATAGGATGCATTTTGTTTTCCCACCCAGGATGCCTAGAATCTTTATTATAACAGTAAGTAGAAGTAAGAAGAGTGGACATCTTTATATCTGACCTTAGAGGCAAAACACGTTTTTTTCTCCATTTAGTTCATGATATATAGGGACTGTCAGTATGCACCTTTCACCAGTTTTAGTAAATCACTTTTACTACTTGTTTTCTGAGTATTTTTTCTCAAGAATTAATACTAATTTTCTCCAAATAATTTTTCTACATCCCTTGAGATAATTAGATAGTTTTAAGTTTGTAATTATAATACACTACATTGCTTTTGCTAATATTAATCACATTTTGGATGCATTATATAATGCTTATATGATTGCAGTGTGTATCCTTTTTACATAAATTTTGTTACTACACATTTGCAGTATATAATTATATGAATCAAGGGGAATTGGTACATGCACATATCCTAATTCTTTTTACCTCTCTTCCAATATATACCTCCCCCTCCCTTCTCTTATACATCTCCTTTACATTTGCAAAAAAAAAAAAATATCTCATTGTTGTTGTCTTTTATTTTCTTCTTAAAATTGTACTTTGGGTTTCTTATGTATGAGAAGCCATGCAATATTTAAACTTAGTGTCTAACTTATTTCACTTAACATTAATAACTCAAGGTGCATCAATTTTCCTACAAGTAATTCAAATTTATTCTTTATACTCTACTCTGTATAAATATCATGCTGTCTTTATCTACTCATCTTTCCCACATTTAGCCCTTAGGAGTTATGCTGCTATAAACATGCATAGGGATCTGTCACTATACCATCATTTATTTCACTCTTTGGGGGAAGATACCAAATTGGGAAAAAATTGGGTTGAATGGAATTTCTAACTTTAATTTTTAGAAGAATTTCCTGCTCATGTCCATGTCAGTAGTCTTCTTAAATACTGAGGGATTCGAGTCATAATTTTTTCAATTTTTTTTGGTACTGAGAATCAAACTCAGGACCTTGCACCTGGATTCCAATATTCAGGGAATATTTGTATATAGTTTTAAAAAATATTTTGACTGGTTTAATTCAAGGTAATTCACCTTTATAGAATTAGTGAGAAATATTCTCTTTTCTGTGTGATTGCTGTAATACTGGTATTATTTCCTCATTATATAGTTGGTAAAATTCACCACCGGCCAGGATATTCTCTTTCTAAGAAGATTTATAACTATAATTTTAATTTCTTTAATAGAGCTATTCCTGTTTTCTATTTCTTCTTGTGTGGGGGAAATCGACATCATACAAGGAATTCACTGTATCAAAGTTGTTCAGCTCACTGGCATGAAGTCATTCACAGTAGCTTCCTGAAGTACTTTTTGAAGGCTCTCTAGTGGTCTTACCTCTCTCATTAATCATGTGAATATTTCAGTCTTCACATATTTTGGTGATTAGTATGGCTAGAGACTTATAAATTTTTATCTCCTAAGAAATCTAGTTTGGGGCTTTAATGATCTTTTTAAAGTTGTACTTTCTATTTCCTTGCTTTGTATTCTCATCTTCACTTATCTTTTCTCTGGTAATTTTAAACAGTTCCCTAATATGGAAACTGATGTCACTCACTTGACACATTTTTTTCTTACTAATAATTGCTTAGTACTAACATCTTCCCTACACACAGTTTTAATAATGTCTGACATTCTTTTTTTTTTTTTTTTTTTTGAGACAGTGTCTTGCTTTGTAGTTCAGGCTGGCCCTGAGCTCACTATGTAGCCCAGGCAAGCCGCCGCAAAATCAGCAATCCTCCTGCCTCTACCTCCCGAGTGCTTGGATTACAGGCGTGAGCCACCACGCCCGGCACTGTGGTGTGTGGTATTGATTGCTGGTGGGCCTGAGTCACCACGCCCAGAACTGTATGTGGTTATCAGGATCAAACTCAGGACCCTGCGCTTGCGAGGCAGGCACTGGAACCACTGAGCTAAATCTCCGGCCCAAACACTGATATTCTTAATTTAATTCTCATTCACTTTAAAAGGCTACAAATTTCTTGTCTTCTGGGTTTTTAAAAGTGCCTTAACTAGTTTCAAATATTTGAGATTTACCAGAACGTTTTATTTCTGATTTCTAATTTAATTCCATTTATTTGAGAGCACACATTGTATTACTTGAACCCTTTTAAATTTACTACAACATATTTTTGAATAAGAGTATGTTGCATTTAAAATGCTAACATGTGCACTCTTCTATTATGTTACTGGGTTTCTATAAATGTCATGGGTCACTTGGTTAAATGTGCTATTCTATCATCAATTCCAATGATCATGTTGCATTCTCACAGCTTTGCTCATCTTTACCTACAACATCTTAAAATAATATCACTGAAAACTGCATAATTGTGAATGTATCCGCTTTTCCTCAAAAGTTTATCTATTTTTCTCTCATGTGTCTGAAAACTGTTATTATAACTATTTAATAAAAGTACATCTTCTTAGTGATGTACCTCTTTCTTATAAAGAAATTACTTCTTTACCTCCATTAATATTTTCTCTGTAATTTACTTTTGCCTGATATAAACCTAGCACAATTTTGTATTGGTTCATGTGAAAATGGCATTCCTTCATTATCACTTTGTACATCATTATTTGATATGCATCCCTTATTAGATTTTAAATCAAAGCTGATTTAATTGGCTTATATAGATCATGTCACTTTGATTATTGATATGATTATGCTTATATTTACCATCTTATGATTTGTCTCCTAATTATTCCTTCTAAGCTTTGTGCTCTATTTTCTTATCTGCTGAAAATAACATTAATTGAAGATTTTGGTTCTACTTTATCTTCTTTGTTAGGTAATTAAAAATACTTTGCTTTCTTAAATTAATGGATTCCTTAGTGTATATAGTATAAATCTATTTCACTCTTGCTTCAATTTTCCTTCCTTATGTACTATGGTTGTCATACATTATTTTTAAATGTGTTACAAATCACAGTGCTATAATTTTATCATTTGCCAGCTAAAGATATTCTAACATATTTAAAAGCGAAGGGAAATAATGGAGGGGGAAGGGCAAAGGAAAGTAAAAGGTAAAAAGAGAATGGAAGGAAAAAATGGAAAAAAACTTTTGATAACGAGTATCAGAAGAAGGACTGAAGGGAGGGGAGGAGGATGAGAGATAAAGATAAACTAAAATACATAATGTAGATACAATTTCCCTGTGATGAATATAACCAATATGTATGATATATACTAATAAAAAATAAAGTTAAAAAACCAATGTCTTAAAACAAAAAGAATAAAGTACCTGGCATGTAGTTTTCATTAACATTATTCTTTGTTCTTCATATACCTTCATATTTCTTTTTATTATCATTTTTCTTCTATAAGACTTCCTATCATTTATCTTGTCAGATGAGTCCAATTAAAATGATCCGTGGTCATTTTGTTGTCATTGTCATTGTTGTGTTTAATGAGAAGTCTTACAGTGCTTTCATTTTTTAAAGATTTTTTACTGAGTGTTATGGTTTAGATTAAAAATGTCTCCCAAAAGGCTCACGCGTCCACAGTGGGGCTTTCAGAAGGTAATTGAATCGCGTGGTCATGAGCCTCATCACCCAGTTGATTCACTGATGAGCTGGTAGCTGAATGGATGTTAGGAGAGATAATGAGCTGAGATAGGAAAGGCATCAACTCAGGCTGGTAAAGAATCCCAGGGATGTGGTCACAGCCTTGGGCACAGGTCAGGATGCTGATGCCAGGAACAGGAGGAATAACGTGTCCCAACTAAGAAAAAGCCATGTGCAAATGTGCCACCATGGAGCCAAGTATGAAAAATGACCGCGGCCCGCACTATATGCAACTCTTAAATCTGCTCTCAGGTGTGTCCCATTGTGGAAATTAACTCCATTTCCCAGATGAGTCCCACAGATTTAAAAAAATGCCTTGAAGATGCTTAACAACCTGTCTGGGAGGAGATGGGGTCTAGCTGGGAGAAGTAATCTGAAACATTATTCTTGCTCGGCTTTTCCTGTGAGACAAAACACACAATATGCACAATGTAAGGAGGACAGGTTTCAGACCGAGGTCACCCAGGTCGGCAGCAGAACTCTCACAAGGGAAGGGAGAGGTAGAGCACACTTCCTGGCAGCCAGGAAGCAGGGCGTGGGGAAGACTACTGACGATCAAGATGTCCTCCCAAGCCGCACCAGGCCCCCTCTCCCCGCGTACTCAGTGTGAACACAGGCAGATTATGGGGATGAGTACATGTCTCTGTGGTCCAAGAAGCCCTAAACTCAGTCACTTTGACAGAGATTAACTGGTTCAGACACATCTTGTCCCTGGCCCCTTCCTCTTTCTGCTCTAGGGCTGGTAGACTATACACTGAAATCTCGGGAAGTAGGAGGAAAATAAATCTTTCCTTCTTTAGGTATATTTTCACAAGGGTTTTGTCACAGTGACAAAAAACTAACATATGGGGTATAGAAAACAAACACTCAGGAGGCTGAGGTAGGAGGCTCACTGCAAGTGTGAGGTCTGCTTGGACTCTTTAGAGTCCAAATATAACATGAACTACAAAGCAAGACTCTGTCTCAAATATTAATTGATTGAAATATGTGTTCTCAATATTGCATAATAAAAGGAGACAGAATGGAAGAAAGTATTTGATTTTAAGACAAAAGTATTTCTGAAATCTTTTAATCTAGTTTTTAAAATATTTCCTCTATATTCATGTTGTTTTATTTGTTTTCATAGGGTCTTTTGGTCTCTGTAGGACCAAATCTCTCAAATGCCTGAGTTCAAATGGAAATGTCTGTAATTTCCCTAGATTATTTTCTCTCATATATACTTTTCTCTCCCCCTCCCCACTCCTCCTTCAGAAAGTCAAACCACATACTCCTGAGACAACAGTCCTCTGTGAACTTATTTCCAGGCTACAAAAAACATGAGTTTACAGTTTGCATGGAGGCAATGGGCATTATTCTCTCTCCAAAATACACATCCAACGCTCACACCTCTAATCATTTTCTATGACTCCTCCTACCTACACCCTGCATCCTCCATCATAAAGAATGATTTCTTTTTTCCTGAATACATTCTGGTTTTTCTTTCCATATCCTCCCAGGAATGCTCTGCCTATTAACTAATATCCACTTGTGAAGATTTAGCAACACTAATACTCTCCCTGTGGAGACCTTACACACAACAGATAATCTCTCATCTAATATTCTTTGGAACTATGTTCATCCTGGATGTGTGTCACATGTGTGAAGTTATTTCTAAGGCATGTGGCCATTAAATAACAATAAACCTCACAAGGTGGTGATAAATTATTGCTCAAGTACTTGTTTTACAACCACTCCTGTGACTGGCTCTTCCTCTCCAATGCACATGTGCTATCCCTGCTGTCAGCTCTAGATCAGGCACCCTGATCCTCAGCCCAGCATACTCACTAGAAGTTCTCCCAGAGCTCATTTCATTTGTTGCACTTTATTCTCCCATCCACTCTTCAACACTATTTATGCTATTCTTTCTCCTTAAGTTAATTTCTCTAGACCTTCAACATGAAATAAACATGATACATATGACAAAAGTTTCTCTTACAGAATAGCCCTTCAGAGTTGCCAAAATCATTCTTTGTGATAATACACATGCATTTTCAAAGTGGCAATTATGAAAATATGATTATTTACATTGATAAACTCATAGCAGAAACAATACTCAGAATTTTTCCTTAGATAAGAAAGGCACACAGTTCCCTCTGAAAATCCACAGATAAGGAATTAGGGAAGAACAAAGCGTTACATATCTATCAGGTAGAAACATCCTGTGCTTCTGTAATTAGAGACCTTGATGCTAAAAAATATGTTTTGAAAGAAATGATGTTGGACTAAAGATTGCTCCAGTTACATTAGTCTGTAGGAGATAAAGAACTATAACAAGTGAGGGAGCAAGTGGTAGACAAGCAGAATTATCTTTTCTTCTTTTAAAGACAGATTGTATCATTTTTGCTAAATGGGTTCAGAAAAAAGAAATATAGCCTCAAATATGTATCTTCACTCCAAAATCCATCTAAGTTTCAAAGTTGAAACTGAAAGCAAGGATCTTTTAAAACTCATCACTATTTTAAACATGGTACGTCAGCTATTTTATTGATCCGGGGTGAAAACCTGTGGTTTACATTTTTTAAACCATAATATCCAGTGACTTCAATTAACCTCCAAGCCCTCTCACCTCAGCCATGCTCTCAAGAACACCGCTGAGTGAGCTCTGCGGAGCAGCGTTTCCTTTTCAAATACCATTTGCTTTCTTGATCGTTCTAAAACATACATTACTCTCCCTACAAGAAAGCTTGGAGCTAAAGCCCCATATGAAATGCCAAAAGGGCACTTGTCCATCAATTAACAATTCATTCTATTCTCCCGATTAAAATAGCCAGAAATTGTGGGTGAGGCTAAGGAGAAGGGGAAGAGATGAAGTCAAGGCTTCTGGAGGAATGTGCTTTGCCGGGACTCCCGTCCCCTACAGTGAGGAGCAGCGTCCCTCGCACCCTCTTCACTTTTCACACTAATTGTACTCCACTACTTCCCATCTCCGATTCCTGGTACATTTGTTTTCTGTGTCTCCCTTCGCTGATAAACAACACCATCCCTGTCTATGTGACTTTCCTTTCACATGATGCTGTTTCGGACACTGGCTCTAACAAAGGTCATTCGAGAACTGAAATTAAATCTTAAACCAAGCTGTTCGTTTAAATTCCTCTCCAACATTTCAGAAATAACAAAAAGCCACTCTTCTTGCCAGGCGTGGTGGCTCACGCCTGTAATCCCAGCACTCGGGAGGCAGAGGCAGGAAGATTGCTGAGTTCGAGGCTTGCCTGGGCTACATAGTGAGCTGAGGGCCAGCCTGAACTACAAAGTGAGACCCTGTCTCCAAAAAAAAAAAAAAAAAAAAAAAGCCACTCTTCTTGGTCAAACAGCAGGCTTTTAGTTACTGTCAGAGGCTTTTATTCAGGGTAACTTTCACTTGTTTTATACATAATTTATTGCCTTATGGCTTTAATTGATATCCTAAGTATTTGGTTGCCCTAGTGGTAAGTTCACCTTCAAAGGGATTGTGGATTCATTTGACCTCTTCTCAGAGGCTGAAGAAACTTTATTACATAATGTGTGTATTCGATCATTTCTTCTCCATCAGATGCTTTCTTCTTCAATCCTTGTCTTCAACCTCTCCACACAGTATGTAAATTCATTGGTGTAATTTTCATTCAATGTTCAAAGTGCAAGAGAAAATGTTTATTTATCTGAATGTGGGTTGAAAAGCATCCTTATGAGAAGGGCTCAGGTTTAGGAGGATGACAACCTAAAATACTGAACATAAATACTAAAATAATAACATCTGATGGTGAAAGTGATGATGCTATTTTAAAATGTATTAAGGAATAAAACATCATTAAATTCAAGTTATAAAATTACATGCAGATTCCTGCTTTCACATTATTTTCTATTCAGTACAACTCTATCAACTTTTTTTTTTTTTTAGACAGAGTCTCGCTTTGTAGTTCAGGCTGGCCCTGAGCTCACTATGTAGCCCAGGCAAGCCTCAAACTCAGCAATCCTCCTGCCTCTGCCTCCCTAGTGCTGGGATTACAGGCGTGAGCCTCCACACCCGACTTCTATCAACTTTCAAAAATTATTTTAAAATTTTAATTAATCTTTCTTGCCTTCATATAGCTTAATGGGAACTCTGAGCAGGTATGTATAGCTGTTCATCTCTATCACATGATATACCAACTTCCTGTATCACATCAGTACAGTGTCTGGGACATAAACTAAGGCTCAGATTTGCTTGTGACTCTTGTCCTTTCTCCCTCATAGTAACATTTAGTCTGATTCAAAAATTATACAAGGTACACATGTATCAAAACATGATAGCTGATAAATGTATACCAATCTATGTGTTAACTCAAATAAATGTGCATATATGAAATGTGTGTTTGTGTGAAACACTCACTGAAGTGTTGCCATGTCTTGCCTTCATACTCACAACCATCATATAAAGTTGATACTATTATCATCTCCATTTTACAAAGAAAGAATGAGAGAAGACATAGAGATGGTGAGGTACTCGATATACAGCAAGCAGCTGGTGGGGAACTTCCGTGAGCCTGCTCCACATCACCACTGCCCTGGCCCACCATTTGGTTCATGTTAGCACTGTTCAGCAGTTTTGTCTTTTCCTTATTTGCATTTTTCCAGTTTTAAACAACTTTCCCAGCAATTTATCTACCAATCTTCTGAAAAGTGTTCAACAAATATATAAAATACAAAGTATAATTTTGTAATTATGCTTCTGAGATGTGCTTGAGTTCAATCCCTGATTTATTTGTAAAGCTACAAAGAAAGATTCTATAAGATCACATTATTTTTACATGTAAAATAATATGATAAACTACATCATGAATCATGTACAGCACTGGTATCCTTTTGACATGTGCCTGTTTTAAAACCCATCACAAAGGATTTGCTTTTTAAAATTACACACCTTTGTAGTTTTTCTGCCGGAAGTAATGACTAAGAAATTACAATTGCAAGGAAAAACATGAAACCTTTACCAAGTCAAGCATATATATATTCTTTTTTTTAAGAGTTGCCTTGGTATTTTAGTTTTTAATTGATTTTATTGATACAATCTATAGGGCTTTATTTGCCAAAGTACATAGTACAAGGATTTCAGAATGGTTTTCATTTGAAAGCAAATGAAGAAAAATATATCCTCTCCCATGGTTCATTTGGGTATTACAATATTGTACCTTTCCAAGTATGCCCAGTGCAGGAAAACCGTTCTCTCCATTTCTACCAGAAGCAGCTCTCTTACGTCATTAGTACTTTAGGTCAGTTCCACCTAAAGGCCAAAACAGAATTCTGTTCTGATTGATCACCTCATGGCTTTATTTCTTTTATCCTCAGTGTATTCTTCCACTCTTCACACTGTAGACCCAACTCATGATTTGTTGAGAATCACACTGTGTTCCAGCCCTAAGTTAGTGTATGCCTTCCCAGAAGTCAGGCAACTCTTTCATGTCTGGTGTTATGACGGCGCACTTTACCAGCAAGAGTTTGCTGGTTAAATGATGATGATTAAAGTAGATTTTTCCATTCATGCCTCGTGGCAATTGGCATTCCCACTGAAGGTAAAATGAATGAATGTAATCATCTTGTAGGACTGCAGGGTATTAGTAATTCTTACTACCTTTGTTACTCTCCAAAATAAGTATTAGGGGTATTGTGAAGGAAATGAGACTGTTAAATTCATTAAGACATTTTCAGTTGTCCCCATTGGATGGAAAATCATTTTCGTACTATTATTTTCTTTTTTTTTTTCATTTTCTGCTTCTTTTATCTTATTTTTTTCCTTTCCTTCCATTAGGGACGTAAATATTAAAACATTCCACTTTTGTTTTTAGCAAGTAGAGGGCTATACTGAAAAAATTTTGTGTATATGTTTTATTAAGAGGATGATATTTAAGAAAAATAACATGTGTGTATCTCCAGGTCCTTTATTCTCAACATGAATTTACCTTGATTTTTTTTTCAAGATAAACTCTTAAGTGTTGCATTGTTTATGCTCTATAGTTTCCAAGTCAATGGACATGTGGTAGAGTGTTATGGGCAGGTTTAAGAGCTATGCAGATATTTGAAATAACTGCTAATTCCAAGGGGAGACCGTGCTTATCTCTCTGACAAAGAAGCCATAATTAGGTTATATGCTAGGAAGGAAAAAAATGTACTTGGGGTCTTTCTGAGCAAAGTTTCTTAATATCTTATGTTTGGTAATAAAAATTAAAATAATAAATCTACCTATGACTGGAAACACTTTGAAAGGAGAAGTCTCAGGTGCTGACAGTGAATTGGTCCTAATTATGCCTCTCAATAGTGACTTACCATGATGTTATTGCTAAGCGTCAAAAAGACAAAATCTGGTTTAAACATATTGTTTGGCTAAAGGAAATTTGTCACTCTTTTTCTGTAGCCACATTCCCAGCCTAGTTAAGGTAATGTAGGGTTCTGAGTTTAATTTTGTTTAGATGAAACTCATCTCCTATCCTAAAGGGAAATATATTTCAGAATTTACTGGAATTGAATTTCCTCAGAGCAATGTTTCAAGAACTCACCTCTACTCTGTAAGTACAGTATTAAGTGAAGCTTTTGTAACATGAAAAAAATCACAAATAGAACCTGAAATAACTTCTTATAAATAAAAGAATAGCCCCATCTCAAAACAGTTTCATCCTGTTATACGTGGTTCACTGATTTATTACCTTCCAGTCTTCCTTCTCTGCTGATTTCTATCCAGGCTGGTTTTTTTTCCCACAATTCCTTCATTCATTTCCTTAGAAGCAATATTAAATATTGCATGAAATACTGAATGAAATATAGTGGTGCTTCAGTTCACGAACACTTTTATGTCTGAACAATTTGCTTCCCAAACAGAAGCCTTGAGCAAAATTTTGTTATTGTTTGTGAACTCTGCATTGAGTAATGAATATGACCACAACCACCTTTCTTACACAAACACAAATGTGGTTATCTTTTCCATAATTGTGGAATGAGTTACGTTTGTAGGCCAAGCTACCACTATATAAACATTTAGATAAAAAGATTCAATTTACTGGCCATGAGATTTCCAGAAAATTATTTATCCTCTTGAAACTCCAAATCTCATCATCTATGAAATAGTGTTAATAATCCTTATATACAATAATCACCAAGATTCAATTGGGCTCTGGTCTTGAAGAATTTGAGCTATGTCAGAATGTGAATACATTCAAGTTGCAATTTCAAGATAGTGTTTTCATTATGGGCTTCTATATTCTTTCCTTTCTTCTTTTTCCCACCTTAAACACTATATGCAAGGCACTATGCTGGGTTCTCTAGTGGGTACAGAATATTTCACAGATAATTATATCACAATTTTCTAGGGAAAATAAAAAAATCATCATCTGTCAGAAATCTCTGCAGTAGGTTCCAATCTTCTGCTCACTGCTACAAAACAGAGCTAACACAAATACTAAAAGATAGAACTAAAAAGACAGAGGAACAAGGAGCCAGGATGCCCAATGCTGAGCAACCAGCAGAAGTGCTGCTCAGTCCAAGCCACTGATTTTTATTGGTAATGAAATTGGGGTAAAGGTGAACTATGTGTGGAGATGGGTGACTGTACAGTTACTATGGATACTAATGTAGGCAAGGCTTGTAAAGGAATAAGAAAAGCATTGTCAAATTAGGAACAGAACACATAAAACATAGTTATAATTAGAACCTTGTCCTTCTAGTTATGAAGTTTTTAGTCATGGGAATGAATTTGGACATGAGTCATTAGGAGTTTAAAACATAGGCTTCAGCTGGACTCACTTCTAAAAGAACACCTATGGGTGAAGTTAATTCTTTACAGTCTACTTTGGGCCTAATCAATGAGGCAATCCCCACAATCACCTCTGGTGGCAAAAGACAAAATGAAAGGTTCCAGGTATTAAAGATAATTGTAGATGTGGACCCCTCAGAAAGAAAACTCAGTAGGAACTTAAAAGGTTATTGCAAAGGACCATCTCCTTACATTTTCTCTCTCTTAGCAGTAGTGACAGACTATAATTAGTACATCTTCCAGAACATATCTGCACTGACCAAGTCTATTACACAGCCTAGCAGACAAAGTCATTATTTGAAATTTCCTTTAAGATATTTTTGGTATAATTGGTCTTCCTCTTTTCCTGTTTCAGCAGGTCTGAACCCTATGTAATTGACCTGTTTAGTCAACCAACAGATGTTAATCTCTAGCAACTTCATCCTTTCCATCAAAATATTAATTGACATATTATCAGGAACCTCACACTGTTCTGAGGAATATGACTCTGTACTCCATCCCCTACTATCCGTTTACTAATCTGTAAGTAAAAGAGGACAACACGGGGTTAGATGAAAACTGTTTTTTCCTGTTCATATGATCTAACAAGCTTATTGAAACGAGACTACTTTTATAATTTCCCATTTGTGGTAACAGTCCTTTCTGAAATCACACTTTGAAAGCTGACATGAATATCATTATGGTTTGTGTTTATATGTCCCCCAAAAGCCTCAGGCAGAAAAGGTGTGACTCTGTTTTTCAGATGTAGTTGAGCCCAGAACATGATACTGAGGATAAGGGCAAGTGATTACTACACCACCACACATGAGTGGTTGGCTTGGCACTGCCCTAATCCTAGTAGTTTATAAGCTAAATGGGGCAGGAAAATGGTGTAAAACCTTCTCATTACTTTTGCTATCTGTGCACACCACGTTGATTCCCCTCTGAAAGGCCTGTTCGTCAACCCTGTCTTGGAGGCAGATGACTCTGAACTGAAATCTCTTCGAATTGTAAACCAAATAAAGCCCTTTCCCTCTAATTTTGGGTGTAGATTTGTCTCTGCAATGAGAAAAAAGTAACTAATACAGAAATCAAACACAAGCCAGATTATAATTTACAGGTATAACAGCAAGTAATACCAAACCCCTTTTAAAAACGATTCTTGACTTATTTTGCTTTCTTTCAATGCACACTTATTTAAACAGAAACATTCTGAATTTCCAATGCTCTACTCCGATTCAGGGCCAAGTAAAAATCCTAACCTTATAATTTAAAGTGTATTTTAGTTGATCTAACATAGCATAATTTTACAAATTATATTATTATCAAAACACAGAGGTAAACTTTGTGACAAAATAATAGTAATGATTAATGGAGCTGTAAAAATATAGAGAAAATCTGAGGAAAGTGGGCACCTTTATTTCAAACCAGCTCCTGCAAGTCAGAATAGGTACAACAAAGAAAAGCAATAGTCATGGAACTTTCAGCAACTCACCACAGAATTAGCTTTCAGAAAACAATTCATAAATTCCCAATTGATACAGTGGTGATTATCCAAACTATAAAAGTAGGAACTGAGGTTCTCTTACCATAGCAATGTCTTTAGTGTATTTCAAATAGTTTGACTTACACCTGACTTCTCAGAGCAAGAATATAAAAATGAAACAAACCTCCAGTTAAGTTTTTCTCTACAATGCAATTTAGAGAGTCATGTATATACTCAAGAAGAACCTTCCTATTGGTTGATGTGGACCTTGAAAGTAGGCTGTAAAGAGTTAACCCCCCCACTTTGGTACCCCTTTAGAAGTGAGTCCATCTGAAGCCTATGTTTTAAGGTCAGAATGACTCACACCCAAATTCTTTCCCATGACTAAAGACTTTAAAACTAGAAGGACAAGGTTCTAATTACAACCATATGTTTTGTTTATTCTGTTCCTTCCTGAGTATATACTTCAGATATACTCAGGAAGAAGCTTCCTATTGGTTGACTTTGACCTTCAAAAAGAGAACAAAGAATTCCAGGTTCTGTCTGCACCATCATATGAAAAACAAGACATATATTAGGACAGTGAGAGTGAACCTCTTAGAACTTTTAGTTTTAACAAACAGCCTGCTGTGGTGTGCATGCCAAGTTTGCCAGCACTGAAATAAGGCATAATAAGGTAAAGATGGCCTCATCTTCTGTACTAGAGACAAAAGGGCTGAGTCAAAGTTAGGAGAATAGAATCCTTGTCATCCTCCGTTTCAGCATCATTTTTCTGTGTAATACAACAGATGATTCTTCCTGGTAAATATTAATGAAACTTCTGATCTCTCCAGAAGAGAAAAGTTTTTAAACAATTACATCAGCTTAATTAGCATAAGAGATTCAGTTGATATTGATAGCAACTCAACCTGAACTCAAGCAGAAATATGTTGAAAGAGGCTTCATATCTCAACATTTGATTCTAGGGTGAACAGTTCATTAATTTTAATAATGTTCAAATTGTTCATCTGTAATTATAACATTCTTACTAAAGAACAAGATTCTCCAGGACTGGATAATTATGTTCTCTACAATGGCCATGGCCATACACACAGAATAATTAATAGAATATTATTTGTGTGAAAATGTTTGGGAATAAACCTGTATATTAAGGGATAGCTCTATAAAATTTCTAGATATTCCTAGGGAAGAAGTATCTTCGAGTAACACAAAGGCTGCATGGCTTTTTCTACAACTATATTTCCATTTAAATCAGTAGTAACTCAACTGGATCATTACCATTTATCATAATTTCTTACATCAATTTCAATTTGCTTGCATTGGAATAAAAAGTAGCCTCAGAATGATTTATTAAAAAATTATCTGAGCCAGGCATGGTGGCTCACGCCTGTCATCCCAGCATTTGGGAGGCAGAAACAGGAGGATTGCTGAGTTTGAGGCTTGCCTGGGCTACATAGTGAGCTCACAGCCAACCTGAGCTACAAAGCAAGACCCTGTCTCAAAAAAATAAATAAATAAGACAACTTTTTTCATGTCATATACTGGTACAAATTCCCCAATATTGAATGTGATTGTGAGCTGTATGTAAAATGTACCAATAAAGAATTCAATTGAAAAAAAGGATTGAATTTTTACATTTTTTTATCTATAGTCCTTCATACTAAACTGTGTTTGTGTGTATGTGCATATACATGTGGCATTCAATAACTACATGTTGAGAACAAAATATAAGCCAAATATTGTTAGGTTCTTAGGCTACACCAGTAAATAAGAGACAAACTTTCTTGTGATGGTGGAGAATTTTCATTTTTAGAATCATAAAAAAGTAGCATGACCAATGCATAATTCTATAATGAACAATTTATCATTGGAAAATATGAAGTTAAGATGAATTTGGAATGCTTTATTTAGAACCCCTTATCTAAAGCACTGAACATAGGTTATCAATTTGGGTATCTCAGAGTGATGCAGATCATCTATACAGAATGAGCCGTTCTATTCTTAATGTGTGTGTGTGTGTGTGTGTGTGTGTGTATAATTTCAAACAAAAATTTCTGAAAGGTTATGATTTTATAAAATGAAGTCATTTCTCACAACTACATGTTTTTGTTAATTAAGAAATCTACTTTTGCCAGTTCACAAGTTTCTTACCTCTCTTGGGCGAACAAAGAATCGCCTTCTAAGATGCAGTGGGAATTATAATCTCCACCTCCTTCTTTTACTCAACATATTGAACAGTTATTGCACATCTACTAATAGACTATAGTATACTTGTATAGTATAAAAGATGCAAAAAACAAATAAAATATAATAGGTGCCTAGCTTCATGAGACCATTCCCTCTTCACATTAAAAAA
>PVIC010029709.1:0-22348 GCA_004025085.1 Thryonomys swinderianus
ATCATATTTATTCCTTCCCCTCATCACATTCCCACACCAAGTTTCCTATAGAAATATTCCACTCTATAAAAGCTGTCCTACTTTCTAGAACTCATTTGCATCTACAGATGTTCATGCCAGAGAGAAGATCCGGAAATTGTCTATCTGTGATCTATTGATTTCACTTATTAGTATATCCTCCAGATGTCTCCATTTGCACTTAAATGGATCGATCTTGTCATTCTTTATGGCAGAGTAATACTCCATTTTGTAAAAAAACCACATCTTCTTTATCCACTCTCCAGTTGATGGACATTTGAAATTTTGTTTTTTGAGACAAGGTCTCACTTTGTAGTTCAGGCTGGCCCTGAACTCACTATGTAGCCTAGACAAGCCTCAAACTCAGCAATCCTCCTGCCTCTACCTCCCAAGTGCTGGGATTACAGGCGTGAGCCACCATGCCCAGCACTGTGGTATGTGGTATTGATGGCTGGTGGGTGTGAGTTACCATGCCCAGCACTGTATGTGGTTACTGGGATCGAACTCAGGGCCTTGCACTTGCGAGGCAGGCGCCGGAACCACTGAGCTAAATCTCTGGCTCCCTACTACTTATATTTTTGGCATACATTAGTTATGTAAGGAAGTACTCTCCATTAGGGTGATAACTGTTTTGTATGGTCACATATTGGTGTAATACTTGGACCTGGAATAATACCTAACACACAGTATGTATTTGATAAATACTGTGTTTGAAAGAATGCTATTTCATGAATGAATTACATACACACAAGAATCAAAGTAGCTGAACTTTACTGTTATTCAAATATGAAAAACATTGACTTGGAATTACACAATCCTGAACTTGAAACCATGCAGATTATACCCTGAAATATGGGTTATGTTGGCTACTTTGGACAATAAATCTCTCTACACAAACAAAAGTGTAAAATATAAGATTGAGGCTGGGGATTTAGCTCAAGTGGTACCCTACCTACGCTGGAAGCACAAGAACCCAAGTTCAATCCCCAGTACCAAACAAACACAAAAAAGATATAAAATATAAGATGGGAGATTTATTAATATCTATGGAAGGGACTAAGTGACTTAATTTGTTGAAGAAAATATTAAATAGAGTGTAATAAGCACAAACAAATTTTTAATGGATCATGCATTTTGGATGAAATGTAGGTGTGGACTGTTATATAGGCATATGACATTAAAGAAAGTTTTATGAGGGCTAGGAATTTAGCTCAGTGATTCTGGCATCTGCCTTGCAAGTGCAAGATCTGGAGTTCGATCCCCAATACCACATGCCACAATGCCGGGTGTGGTGGGTCACAACTTTAATCACAGCACTCAGAAGGCAGAGGCAGAAGGATTGCTGTGAGTTCGAGCCTAGCCAGGGCTACATAATGAATTCAGGGCCAGCCTGACTACAAAGTGAGATCCTGTCTAAAAAAAGAAAGTTTCATGAAAGACATTGTTAAAGATCTGCATAAGGAAGTGGTGTATGTTTTAGGGAAGGTTAAGCTAATGATAGTGATATAAATTATAAAGCTATCTGTGTACTTAAGCAGATAGTGTTCAGGGCACGATGCAGAACTGCATCTGTAAAAACTGAATGGACATAACTAAATGGAGCAATGCAAGGAAAGAACTGACAATATTTGTCTCATTATTAAACATCAGGTCAATCTAGACAGAGACTATGCCTCATGTCTCAACAGCCTCAGTAAATTCTGAGCCACAGCCACAAGACAAGAACAATTTTTGTGGGTTATAAAAGAACATGCTTTCCTCATTTGGAGATATACTAAGCTGGAGATATACTAAGATATACTAAGAGATATTGGTGTACAACACAGTGTAGATATATACCAAAGGACTGAAGATGATTTAGAAATGTGGCTGCGGTGACAAAGAGATCGGAAATCGTAAGGACATAGATACTCTAGTCATTTACATAAAGACTGAAGATAGCAGACTAAATCGTACTGATAAGAAGAGTATACAGATGAGCAAGCCAAAGGATCTTCCTAAGCATGTTGGAGAAGGCAAAGGGCTACATAATAAAAGACAGAAAAGTAGAACAGAGTGAGAATGTATTTTGCTGAGCAGAGACTCTGAGATAGTGAACCATGAGAACTAAATAAAAGCCATTTAATTTGGACACCGAGAGTACTTCTCTGTAGAACAAATAAATGAGTAAATCATACATTAATCTATAAACTGTAGTAGATTAAAAATGATTACATATAACACATGAGTAAGATAAAGTAAAGTGGTGTCAATTGGGAGAGGGCTATGCACATGGGCACATGCCTGTATAAGTTTTGGACAGGGTGAGTCCATGAGAGAGAAATTAATGAAATAAGTCAAATATATTTTAGATACACTTAGAAGTAGAATAAAAGTCATGCTCAATGCTGCAAAACTAGGAATGAGTATAATATCAAAAGGAGGAATGGTGTTTAAGTGGTATCATACACCAAATAGCTTTTCCTCTTTGTAAATTATGAGCATAATTTCTTCATATGCATAGATCCTTAGGTAGGTCAGATTCTTTCCCTTCAACAAGTTCACAAACGCTAGAAAGTACAAATCAGATTTTCCAAATGTGGGACAGGTGAGGATAATTGGTACTTCGGAGAAACTGAGACCTAGGAAAAGGATTCTGGGTTTAGATGTCAAGAATTTAGTGTCAAGAATGACACAGTGCTTATATGCTCAGTTGTTCTGTAGCTGGCCTGTGCAAGGAAGGACCTCTTTGCAGAGGGCTCACTCAGGTTCTCATTTGGAAGGGGAAGCTTCCTCCCAAACTCCTCCCTTCTCTCTGCTTCCTGATCACCCTGACATGAAACATCTTCAGGTAATTTTCCACCATTTCTTTCTTGCTTTTTTAATTTTTTTTTAAGACAGGGTACTTTGTAGTTCAGGCTGGCCCTAAACTCACTATGTAGCCCAGGGTAGCCTCAAACTCACAGCAATCCTCCTGCCTCTGCCTCCTAAGTGCTAGGATTACAGGTGAGAGGCACCACGCCTGACATTATGATATGTGGTATCAGGGCTAGAACTCAGGATGTTATGCTTGCCAGACAGAGGCCAGAACCAATGAGCTAAATCCTAAGCCCCATTTCTTTCATGCTTAGGAATAAATTGTGGACTGGAAGTGTGAGCGGAAATAAACCACTCCTCCTTTAAGTTATGAGTCTCAGGTACTGTATCTCAGCAAAGAGAAAGCAGAGACAAATGACGACTTTTTGTTTTCTTTAGGAGACAGTCCTCTGCATCGCTTTCTCAGTGTATGGAAAATGCCATGGTTCCTTGTAAACTTCCAAGTGAACACTTGAACAAAACTTGATGGAGTCCAGTTCACTCTGGAGTTCACTGGAATCGTTGCAAATCCCACCTTTAGGGACGGTGGATACTCAGTCCTCCTGAGACTTGGGAAACAATTTTCTCAGGATAACTAGTGAAGACATAAACTTATCAAACCCCACTGTATGTAACATCATTTTCTGATATGCTCCCTTTAGTAACAGTGAGAATATATCATTCCTTATCTCTTGTGATTTGTGCTGCCTCTTTTCCAGAAGATAAACACTGGAACAATTTCAGTGGCTTATGTTCAATCAAACAGCTAAGTGCATTCATTGAATATTTTATGACATTTTGTGTATGTGGTGATGCTTAGACAAAGATAGGCTGCAAAAAAAAAGTTTGGAAGAATTCAAGCCCATATACAAATATGCCATTAAGAAGTCATACCTGAGCAATGTTTTAATGAGGTGGTAATGAGGGGCAGATGTTCTACCAGAATAGACATTGGGGAAAACCTAGAAAAAGCAGTTCAATGAAGTGGTAACGAGGAGGAAACCCTTATATCTTTTGCTTGGTATGGGGTCCTCTAGTATGTAGCAGCTATTCCCTAAATCTTGGGGGTTTCCATGGGAGAACAGTGATAAAAAGAGCATGGAATGTGATCAACATGTATATATACAATGTACTAATAAAGACAAAAATAAACTAAAAGAAACACAGAGAGAGTTGAGACATCTTCAAGGGGATGGGAGATGTGAAGAAATGAGTAAATATGTTTAAATTTAAAATGGAAGGAAAAATAACTACCCCCAAGAGAAGTTATAAAGATTAGATTGTTCATATGTGCAGATATGCCCTTAACATTCAGTGCCATGTAGTAGAATTATTATTCTTTATTAATGATGAGCAAAGCGATTACATTTCTTGCTCAAGATCTTACAAGTAACTTTTATGTAAATATGAGTAGGGATTAACTGAAGATGAGGCTGAGCCACAAAAGCTCTCTCACTTGGTTTCTTCCATTTGGCTTTGCAAAAACCTAGCCAAGGACAGAGGCCATAGCTATGCCTTAAAATAGATTTTTCCTTGGGGAAATCATTTTATAGTTTAGAATTTTAAGTTTATCATTTCATTTAAATTACAAATGCATTACTAATAACTCGCACACTGGTATCTTGGCTGAGGGAATAAGTAATGAATCTCCAAAAATGTATACCTTCATATATATCAATAGGTTCTGGTCCATTTTTCTAAACTCAAAAAATGGAATTTATGTAAAAAAAGTCCCTCCCTCAAGAATTTTGTAAATTGCTCCCCCGAGCAAAAAAAAAAAAAAAAGTTGTGTTTTTTTGTATGGAATTTTTGCAAATCTCACAATTTTAGTAGTTCTCATTTCCATGATCTAACATATACAAAGCTATAATTTCTTATGTTTTCAGGCGGCCTTCTACATTGCATGGGTAGAAATGTCCACTGCTTAGGTACCTCCACATTGAACTGTAAGTATGAAAGATTACATTGAATCTGCTGTGGTTTTCACATGGCTTTTCTTACAAAGACTACAAAGTCTTTTGTAGGTAAATTTATATTATAAAAGTTAAAGCATATAATGTGGAGCTTATGGTTATATTTGTCAACTGAATATAAACATATTCCATAGAATATATAGTAAAACACCCACCTAGAATATGTATTTCACTTATATAGTAGACACCTACAATGTCCCTAACTACATTTATTTTATATATTTGTCCACACTGTTATATTTAAATACACACACACATACATATATACAGACTTTTTAATGAGCTTCATCTTCTTTATAACCATTGGTATTTTTTCTTGAAGAGAACCTTCCAGTTAATTAGAGCATGACTGTACAAATCACTGTTATGAGAATCCCCATTTAGGAAGTAGCAACACCCATTAAAACTCAAGACTCGATATAAAAGCAGCATCATATGACAGCAACTCTTAGAAGGAAGAAACAAAAGAGCTGTGAAGAACAAAATGGGCACTGGAAAATTGAGACGAGCAAATGCAATGAGAGACCATGTGAGGTTACGTTAGACTATGTTGGAAGAAGTTCTCTGGTTTGTAGAAGAGAGAGTAAATGTTGACAGACCTGTGAAGGAAATGGCTTCCTCGTTGGATCAGTGGTGGCCACATACGCGGCCTGCGTGTAGGCGTAGCTCTTGAAGCGAGGCCTAGGAGAGGAAGCAGTTCGTTCATAGCCTTGCGCAAGACTGACAGTGATCTGCGGAGGGAGTTTGGGGGAGGTCAGAGAGAAAGGAAATACCCGGTAAGTGGCTCCAAAAGGGTGATTTTCCAATATGCTAAAATGTACAGTAAATGAATAATAACCAGAGCATATTACATTGAAATTCTGGAATAAATCATTTAATCCTAAATGCATACAAGTGATGTAAGAAACTAGTACATTCCACAAATTGTGGCGCTCATAATTCTTACCATGCCGGGGGAAAGGAAAGCTGAGGATTCAGTGAGGGAAGGATTTAACCGTAAGTACTGCGTATGAACACAACTCCAGTAATTATATGGGGTGGTGCTAGTCAGTATAGCAGAAATAGGTATCCAAAACAATTTTCTCTGAATCCAAAGTAAACAAAGCCGGAACTCATCAGGTCAATACCCTGGAAAGAGCTAAAGCTTTAATAAACTAAATATAGAACTAGCTCAGTAGAGTGAGAAAATCAGGCCTAAGAACTTTCCACACCTTCAGCAGAAATTGTGCAAAAGGCTTTCTCAATGTTTTTGTCATGGAAACATGTAAAAAACGTACTGTTGGTGTGAGAACTGACCAATTAATGGAAGAATCTCATGCCACTCTGTACAATACCTCATGAAGAATTTTATCCTGTGTATTTGCCACCTAATTTGTTAGAAATATTTTAATCTACTATCTTTTTAAAATATTATCCGATTAATGAAACATTATTGTTCCAAAATAATGTATATTTTTAAAAAATACATTATTAAAGAGCTTGCTTTTGCTGTCACTTCCTGTTTGTTCTCTACTGTACCTGATGGGAGATTTACAGCTGAATGTGCATATCAGTCTGTCCTTTATTTATTTATTTTTTACAAAATAGAAATGTATATTTGTACTCATACTCCTGTATGATTCTTATTTATATTTTAACAATGTATTTTGAAAAGAATGGTGTATATATCAGACAAAGTCTCTGACTTTGAATATACAGACATTATGCTATGAATACAGCTTGCATATATATTGAAATATATATCTAGTTTTACATAAACATGGGTATAAACCCATTGTACAGGTGAATATACTATTAGAACTAATAGAAAATGCCTTTGACATTATTTTTTCCTGAAGACACTTTACCTGTTGAGAATAGTGCATTTGATGATGTAATTGAAAGTGTTCCTCTCTAGTCACCTTTGATGGCCGAGGCAACATTTCCACTTCCTGAATGGCTTCCATGCTGACTTGCTGAGGCAGCACTTGAAAGAGTGATGTGATATACATTAAGATGGACTTCTTATCTGGACAAGTGGTAGCAACATCTGTAAGCACATTAACACCACACATCAATTTTTGGTTTCTACATTTGAGACTCTGAAAGGGTAATGAGCAAATCACTGTTACAGGAAGAAGACAGATTAATGAGCACTCGATTGTCCATGAATGTCCTCTGGAGACTAATTAGAACATGATAATCAGGCCCAAAATGTCCTTGTAATTTGGCAAACCAATGAGATGAGCACTAAAGTTAATTTCTTTTACTTCTTCACATAAAAACTTCATTCTGTGATACTTTCTCCTAAGTCAAATCCCCAAAACTAGCTCACCTAAGAGAGAAGTATTCATTAGATAAGAAACCAAGGTTGAGGAAATATACACTTTCCTTTCCATGGAAAGTTATATTTACATGCCAATTAAAATGGTATATTTGTAGTTAAAGAGTTACACAAAAGGGCTTACTCTCAGCTCCCAGTGAAGAAACCTTATACCTTATAATTAAATTTTTACTGGTGTTAAAGTATATAATGAATTAAAAATTATCTCTGCTTTAAAATGAAACGTGTATCTCTGCAATAAAAATAAAATAAAACAGCAATCTACCATATGGATAATGATTGGTAATATTCCTTAAGTACATTAAAATATTTGTTTACATTATGGTGCAGCTGTTGAAACAGGATTCCATTTTCCTTCTCAGACCTTCAAGTTATATTTAAATGTGTCTTGCACACAAAGTGACTCCAATATCATGTCATTCACTACATTGAGGAGGGAATGCAAGCCATTATATTTGAATTCAATATTCATTTATAACAGAACATGCAAAGTGGCAGCTCCTTCAAAAGGATCTTTTCCTACTTGTCATCATAATTCAGCCCCTGTGCTAATTTGAAGGAATCAAAATATGAAAGTATGCAATCTTTTCTATGAAGAGAGTTGATAATTCCAGACATTTGAACATAATTCTTGACAATGGAATATTACTCAGCCTGAAACCGAAAACGTCTACTTGTGACAACTTGCATGAACCCGAAAGATTTTATGCTAAGAAAAATAAGTCAGACACACATAAAAATACACCATGTGATCTTATTTATATGTGATATTATAAAATTTGAACTTTAACAATCACAGAGTAGGGGCTGATTGGAAAAAGTTGAAGAGAGATTAATCTATACAATACTTTAAGTCAGAAGAATAAATTCAGGAGATTTTCATACAACATAGCTAGTAATAATGTTTTTTTTTTCTTAAAATTTGCTAACAGAATATTTAAGTGTTCTCACCACAAAGAAAAAAAGATATATATGTGTGGTTACATTTATATTAATTAGCTTGATCCATCCATTTCAACATGCAAACCTATTTCAAGCCATCATGTTCTATAGGATAAATTCATGCAGTATTTAGTTTTCAATTAACATAATTAATTGAAAAACAGAAAAGATAAACAAGAATCTTGGAAAGAAACCCAGGGAACTCTTGGGCAATGTCTTTTTCTTGCCACAAATTATCTTTGTTTAACTTCCACTAAACAATCTGGCGAGATGTGTATATTCTAGTTATGAGCTATGATTAGTGGTGAGAAACTGCTAAGCCCATAAGCACAATGAGTTTGACCAAATTAGTCCTTTGCAAGTGGTAGGACCATGATTAATCTATACTCTTTTCAACATACTTTTTAAAAAGAGTTATATGGGAAGGAAATTTTGATCAGTTTCTATCTCTAGTACAAAGTTCTTCTCAATTTTTTAAAAATGGATTTTATTGGTACATTTTATAGGCACATCATGATCACAGTCCACACTTAGAGTTTGTACCAGTACCTGACAAATCACCTGGGATCCTTTATACAGACTCTGACTCCGGACTTGAGGTTGGAACCCAAGTCTCTAAATTTTCAAGAAAATCCCTGCTATTGCTGAAGCTACTCGTTCAAAAAGTTATATCATCGACCATTTAATTGTTTCATTCATTTTCTCAGAAGTTATTTACCAACACTTAAATGGCACAAATCTGAGAGGTACAATGTTATGCAACCCATACTCCCTGCTCTTCTTACACATAATCCTTAACAAACAGAGGGTAGAAGTAACTATTGACAAGTACCTGAGAATGAAATCATGTCATATACTAGTACAGATTTTCAATAGTGAGTATGATCATGATGTGTTTATACAATGTACTGATAAAGTTAAAAAATTAAAAAATAATGAAAGAATACTGTGTGAATGAGGACTGTCTTTCTTAACATTTTTAATCCCTGGGGGAAACAGTGATGGGAAAACATAGGCCAATGGTTATTAAGTTATACGAAAATATAAGAAATAAATTCTGAATTTTGTTGTGCAACAGGGTGCACAGATGGCAGTTATGTACTGTACATGTCCACAACACAAAAAGAAAGGGTCTCTACTGCTTTCATCATAAATACATGATAAAAGATTGAATAGGTCACTTAACTGGTTTTAAAATTACATAATGCATACATGTATTAAAACATCATGTGGTATTCTATAAATATGCATAATAATGTAACGTGCATTAGACCAATGAAAAAATACTAGTTTTAGAATTTCAAAGCCTATCAAATGCCCATTCATTTGATAATTAATTTTTCAGTTTATTGGGTGGTGCAACTTGAAATTCTAGAATACTTTCTCCCCTTCTCACCAGTACATAGTCATTTGTAGCTGTGATGAGTATAGCTTAGACCTCTGTTCATTTCTGATCATCTTAACTAAGAAAAGCATTGACCTTAAATGAATTCATCTTAGGTCTACTCACTGCTATATTATCCAAAGACGTGTACATATATACAGCCTTAAAGATATGCTTTTAAATATTTAAAAAGAGAAAAATGTAAGAAATTGGTCAGACATTATTTATGTTTCCTCAAGGAAATGTCAAAATTCATAATCAATTTTATCTACCTTAAATATTATAATGTGAAATGAAAGGCAGTGTTTGTAAATATCCATCACTACTATAAACAGACATTTATCCACATTGTTGACATTTTTCTCCAATATATTACTGTCCAACCTCTGGAGTCACGTTGAAGTTAATAGTGTTAATAGTTACAAAATTAATATCATTTTTAAACAAGGAAATTAGGACCATCAAATATTTTTATTCCTTGAATTTATATGTACAAAAATTCATTATATTCAAAATATTTGAATAAATTACTCAGGAGAATATAAAGAATTCATGGACTCTGCACAAAATGAAAAAATTATAATGCATGAATAATAACAAAAGTAAAAAATAATTCCATTCTTGAATAGAATTTAAAATTCATTTCACTAATTTCCACAGCCAGTATTCACTCAAAATAAGAGAAGTGTTTAAACTCTAAATAGAACTTAAAAATCACATGACACTATTTTTGTACTGACTCAACTATGTAAAGTGACCTCTTCCAGAAATGTTTAATAGCTGATTAGCCCATCTTTGAAGCTATCTCAGAATAGTTGATAAATAATAATACTTATTTTAGTGACTATTTGATATTGGAGGCTATAAGGGAACAAATTATTTAGTGGAACTTCACCATTTTTGCATCAGGAAATTGAAGCTCGCAGTAGTATGATGGCAAGCTTAACAGGCAGTCAGTATCACATGAGAAGAGTCATTTTATCCAACTGCCTCAGTCTCTTACCCCATCCTCTCAGATGTTTTTGTGTTTGATGTCCCAAAGTCTCAGTCATTACCTAAATTGTGAGTGTGTGATCAATATCATTCAATTACCACCAATCTCCATTTTCTGTAGTGGTAGGGATTTCTATCTCTAATTGCTAGGGAAAATATGTATATATATATGTATGTATGTATGTATGTATGTATGTATATATATATATATATATATATGAAGAGAGAGAGTCTTATTATATATATAAAAGAAATCAGTAATAATCAAAGAATACAAACTAAAACATAGGGTTTTAACTATTTCTTTTGTCTACTAGCAAAACCTTTCAAAAGGAAAAAGATCAATGCGACAGGATTACGGAATTGGGCAAACTTCCTACTTAGCCTGAAGAATGTCAGTTGGCTATAACTTTATGGAAAATATTTTGCCAATACCTATGAAATCTTAAACGTTATATATAATATCCCAGTGATTTTCATTTAGGAACCCACCCCAGGAAAAGATCAGAAATTTAAATGAAGGTTTATATAAATTCGATGGAAAATTTGACAAGTATTTGTATTACATAAAAAAGTACCATACAAAAAAAGGTGGCCCAAAACATTTTAATACAGAATTAGAGAAAAATTACATATATAACTGTGTTGAATATTACAAGCCAGTCCAAGTGGCTTTTAAAAATACTTCACATGTTGAAAGTGATACCTTAAAATATAAGCACAAAACAGGAAGATTTCATAACAACTTCACATTATAGAGAAAGGAAACCTTTTTCAAGAAATTAGTGGAGTGGGTATGCTGGTGGGACTGAAAATTATTTTCTTAGGGTATTTCATCTCATCCATATTTTCGAAGTTATCTGTTCAATAAGTATCACTTTTATAATTAGGTAAGTATATACTCTGCTGTACTGAAAGCAGCTGAAGAGAGAGAGAGAGAGAGAGAGAGAGAGAGAGAGAGAGAGAGAGAGAGAGAGAGAGAGATAATAACAAAGTTGCACAAAGTTTATATTCAATATGCCCTCATCCTGGAAAAGGCAATGCAAATGTGTTTGTTATGAAACTTGTGCTTTAACAAAACGATTCTTATCTGGAGCAGTCAATCTCAGTAAGGTCCGATTAGTCAGCTGCCAGACATAACCTTGAAACACCAGTGAGAATCTAAACAGCAGGCTCCCTTGTGCAACTCTCAGACCTGCTTTCAGCCAAGAGAAAGGATTAGACCCTGTATAAATCATGTGTAATCAGAAAGAAGCAAGATTTCAAAGATAACATATGAATGAATGTGCACTCACAAAGCTTTGGTGAGTCAGTCTTTTAAGAGTTTTATTTGCAAAAAGTGAGCAAATGTCAGTTAGAAAGCCTGACAAGATTAAATCTGTGTCTTTTCCCACAGGGTTTGTATTATGAACAAAGTACCAGTAAAGACAGAAAATATTTTTTTAATTTGAAAATAAATAAATATACAAAATCACTGTAACAAAGGAGAATGGATGAATTAGGAAGAAAGATGTCACAAACTAGACATACATAGACAGCTATCAACATGAAAATCTCAGGACATACTGGCTGCTGGCACTAGTGAAATTCATGTTTACAAAATAATCTACAGAGATGAGAATTCTGAAGAAATTACTGCTGAAAGAAAGTGAGTGATTTAAAGACATTTACGTTATAATGTTTTGTGGTTTCTAAATGCTAGAGTTGACACGATGTAAACAATATTAGAGGAATGGACTAAGCTATTAAAGCATTCAACTGTTCTTTTCAATTGTATTCTGCACACAGGACTTCAGTCAAGATATATGTATTTTGATTTATAAATTGCTACATAAAAACCATATACATTTGTTTGAGACACAGTCTTGCTATGTAGTTCAGGCTGGCCTTGAACATAGCATGTAGTCCAGCCTGGTCTTGAACTTGTAATGGTGCTCCTGCCTCACCCTCCCAAATGCTAGGGTGACAGGTTTGGACCACCACACTCAGCAATCCATACACATGTTAATAAGAAAATCATTTGTACAAGTCCTCTTTCATGAAATTCTTCTGTGTCCTACAAGATCTGTTCTACCTTCATTAAGAATTCCTTCCTTAATTAATCAATTTTTAGCATTTCATTCAATGACCAAGTAGTTGATTTTATCATCTAATAACAATGCTACTCATAAAAGGACAATGAAATATAGTAGTGAAAGTAATTTGCACTAATGATTCAGTTTCCTAATGACATTAATAAAGATAAAAAGCAACATGTTTATCCATGAGAAGCTCTAAACTATTCACTCTTTTTAAACATCATCCCTCAATATACTTGTGTTGTAGCTAGAAGAAAAGTATCATCACTGTTTTTGAGCCACTGCTCTATATGCATAGCATCTTGGTATGCATATAGAGCAGTGGCTCAAAAAGCAAAATGTATTATTTCTGTTTTAATATTTAAGTCTCTAATCTACTGTGATTTTACTTTAGTACACGGTGAAAGAGATAGGTCTAGCTCTAGTTTTTGGCAGGTTAAAACCCAGTTTTTCGAGCACCATGTGTTAAAGAGACTGTCTTTCCTCCATTGAGGATGTCTGGATCCTTTGTCAAAGATAAGGTGGCTGAGTGTATTTGGAGTTGCTTCTGGGTCTTCTAATCTATTCCACTGATCCTCAGGTCTGTTTCTTTACCAGTTCCATGCAGTTTTTTCATCACAGTGGCTTTATTATAGTAGTTTTAAATTGGGAATTGTAATACCGCCTGCCATGTCCTGGTTGCTTGGAATTGCTTTTGCTATTCTAGGTCTCTTGTGGTTCCAGATGAATTTTTGGATTGTTTTCTCTAGCTCTGTGAAGTTTGGTGTTGGGATTTCAATTGGAATTGAATTGAATCTGTACAGTAGCTGTGGGAGTATAGCCATTTTTTTTTTTTTGAGACAGGGTCTTGCTTTATAGTTCAGGCTGGCTCTGAGCTCACTATGTAGCCCAGGCAAGCCTCAAACTCAGCAATCCTCATGTCTCTGCCTCCCAAGTGCTGGGATTACAGGCGTGAGCCACCACACCTGGCACTGTGGTATGTGGTATTAATTGCTGGTGAGCGTGAGTCTCCATACCCAGCATTGTATGTGGTTACTGGGGATTGAACTCAGGACCTTGCGCTTACAAGGCAGGCGCCGGGACCACTGAGCTAACCCTCCAGCCCAGTATAGCCATTTTGATGATGTTGGTTATCCATACCCAGGAACAAGGGATGTCTTTCCATTTTCTGATATCCTCTCCTATCTCCTTTTACAGAGTCTTGTAGTTTTTAGAGTAGAGGTCTTTCACCTCTTTTGTTAGATTCCTAGATATTTCATTTTTCTGGGTGCTATTGTGAAAGGGATTGACTCCTCAAATTCTCTTTCTGTTGTTTGAGTATACAAAAGCTGTTGGTTTTTGAGCATTGACCTTGGATCCAGCTACACTACTAAATTTGGCAATTAAGTCTAGCAGGCTTTTGGTTTAGTTTTTAGGATCCTCTATATAGAGAATCATATCATTGGCAAATAATGACAGTTTAACTTCTTCCTTACTTATCTTTATTCCTTTTATTTCTTTGTCTTGCTTACTAGCTGTGGCTAATATTTCCAGCAGTATATTGAACAAGAGTGGTAACAGCGGGGATCCTTGTCTCATTCCTGATCTTAGTGTAAAAGGTTTCAGTTTTTGCCCATTTAGTATGATGCTGGCTGTTGGGTTTCTCGTAAATAGCTTGTATTAGTTTGAGACAAAGTCCATCTATTCCGAATCTCTGTAGGGTTATTTAGAACTCTTGGGGACATTGGCTTAGGCAGAGACTTTATGAACAAAACCTCTATAGCACGAGGACTAGCAGAAAGAATGAACAAATGGGATCTCATCTTTCTAAAAAGCTTCTGCACAGCAAAGGAAACCACTACCACTGCTAAGACAACTAACAACATGAGAAAAAAATCTCTACTAGCTGTTTCTCAAACAAAGGGCTACTATCTAGAATATATAAAGAATGTAAGCAAATCAGTCACCCCAGTTTAAAGACCTAATTCAAAAATGGGCATCTGAAATGAACAGACACTTCTCAGAGGCAGAAGTCAAAGAAGTCAAGAAGCATATGAAGCCAGGCGTGGTGGCTCACACCTGTAATCCCAGCACTTGGGAGGCAGAGGCAGGAGTATTGCTGAGTTCAAGGCTTGCCTGGGCTACATACTGAGCTGAGGGCCAGCCTGAAGTACAAAGCGAGACCCTGTCTCAAAAAAAAAAAAAAAAGAAGCATATGAAGAAATGTTCACCATCACTGGTCACTTGAGAGATGCAGATGAAAACAACACTGAGATTTCATCTCACTCCACAAAGAATGGCTGCTATTGCAAAATCAACCAGCAATAAATGCTGGCGAGGCTGTGGGGAAAAAGGAACCCTTCTCCACTGTTGTTGGGATTGTAGACTTGTGCAACTATTGTGGAGATCAGTGTGGAGATTCCTAGGAAAACTAGGATGAGAGGTCTCATTTGACCCTGACATTCCCTTGCTAGGAATATACTTGAAGGAATTAAATGAATCGTATATGTGCTGCCGAAGTGAGCACAGGAATTAAATGAATCGTATTGTAAAGACATATGTACACCCATATTCATAGCAGCTCAGTCTGTGATAGCCCAGTGTTGGAAACAACTCAGATGCCCATCAACTGGAGACTGGATAGAGAAGATGTATTTTTTTTTATAACATGGAGTACTACTCTGCCATAAAGAACGACAAATTTCATTCATTTATGTGCAAATGGTTACACCTTGATGACACACTAAGAAGTGAAATTAATAGATCACACATATGTAAATACTGTATATTTTCTCTGGTATGAGAACCTGTAAATATATTTGAGTTCTAGAATTTATGATATATTTTGTGAAATAGGAAATATTCAAAGGGAATGTGGTAAGAGAAAGTAATGAGGGGAAATAATAAATATGATTTGGAAAGAAAAAAAGCACATGTATAGAAGGGGTGGGGATTGTGGGCAGGTAGGGATAAGGGTAAAATGAGAATTAACTTCTGTCATAAACTGGTAGAAATTCTCCAATGCTGAGTGTGATTGTGAGCTGTATATAAAATGTCCCAATAAAGAATTCAGTTTAAAAAAAAGCTAAATGTATACTTAACATACCACAAAAAAACAGAAACCAAAGTGAAACTCAGATACTAACAAAAGCCTGATACACTGGAAAATGTTTCAGCTTTCTATAATTAACTGAACAATCTTAAACATAGCTGTGCAAATAGAAGTTAAACATCATGCGTTAGATCTAATAAATAATGGTAGTGATGATATTACAAAAATATGGTAGTGAAAATGTGACATGTTGAAGACTATATTTAATAAACAATTTTATGTTACTACTTAACACCAGGCTGGACTTTGCAGATAGTATTAAGTAAATAAATTATCCCCCATATATTTGGTCTCATGGAAAAGTGATACTAATGAGAAACAAAGTTACAGATAAATAATTTTACCTCAAAGATTTTATAAAATTTTGATAAACACTTATGACATTTATTGTGATTTTTAGCATGATTATTTTCAATACATGAATACAATGTCTACATATCACCGTACCCCTTGGTATATGTCAATGTACTCTTCCCACTTAATTCTTTTGTTTAATTGTATTAAAGACTTGCTATTCACAAATGCATTCTCTTCACTAGGTTCCTTCTGGGGAATTAAAAAGAAATGGATCTTGTACAGTGTGAATGTTCTCTAAATATAAACATTCTCAGAATACCTAGAAGAAATACATAAGAGCTGGTGGGGGAAATCAATTAAATTTGACTTTACACATTCCAGCAAAAAAACTTCAGTAGAAAAGTTTTTCAAAGATCCAATGTCTGTCATGAGCAGTTAATGAAAATAAGTTCTGCCTCTAAAATTTCCATTTCAAAATACACAAAAAACGTTCAACATTGTCTCTTTGCCAACTCCTTATTAAGTAGATACTCTGTTGAAAATACGCTTTTTTTTTTTCAATTCTTGGCTACTTAAAACCTTAGAACAACTTTTCAATACACAAAGTCAAAAACCAGGAGAATAGAAGTTGGCTTGACCTAACAAGTGGAAGCTGATCAGCCAGTGTAAAAGACTATTGATAGAAACACATTTGTACTTTCTTCCAGTTCTCTCTCCATGCCTATTGTGGGAAGAACTATTGGAGTTTCCATTTGAGAAGGAGTTATTTTGACTCAGTGACATTTAACTCTGCTTCCTTAATTGTTGCCTGCTGTTTTTGTACTCTCCCCTTGACCTAACCAAATTGACTTTTTTCCTACTTCAACAAAAAGTACAGTAAGTTTCAGAAGAAACCCATGTTCTTTACTAACATGAAATACTTGGTTCCTATACCATGGTTTTTTACAGCACTATAAACAGGAATTGACCAACCTTTGGGTCAGAAAGGTGATGTTTAACCAAATTTACACAGTTACTGTGATTGCTTCTGGCATGTTTGGGACTTGGAAATATGTTTGAAGATATTAGTGGAGTTAGAAATTCTTCCAATGATAACTAGTTTAAGGCAGAAACTATATATACAAATCAACCGTTTTTGAAACCAATAACACTATTATAAAAATTTACCAACAACATATCAATGTACTTAGTCTATTCAGGCAAACTTAAATTTATCAAATCAGAACCTTGTCACTACAAAATAAGAGCTTATGCTAAAATTAACTAAATTCTTTTTGTTCTAGTTTTAAACTGTAAGGTCATTCATATTAGTATTTTCCAATTAGCAAGATATAACACTAAAAGAGAAAATAAATATAGAGTAAATGTTCGATATACACAATCAAATACTTGAGATTTGCTTCCAGTTGACACATAATTATAATTTCTGAGTTTGTATTTATATTTTAACCAAACATTTGCAGGATGTTTACCATCGTAAGACATGCCACCAATTCATGACAGAATGAGTCACTCCTAAAATTAAAATGGGTCTCCTAAGGAAAAAAACTGGTTAACTACTGGGCAAGTGTGATGGAATTCTACCTTGCTCTGACTCTAAGACACAACACATTCAGGAAAAACAGTGTCATAGCGGCCTCATGAATGAAATACTATATGAGAAGAAAGTGCACTTAGCAAAACCGTATCGTACACAAGGCTTACAAGCAAATTAGAACACAAGTGATGGCAAAAGAGGTTTCCTTGAGCTAATCTTAAGTTTTATAGGAATCTAACTGAAAACTGAAACTAGCAGTCCAAACATCTTATATTTGTGTAGTTTTGAGCATGAGTAGAGGCATATTGATGAATCCCATGATAAGGAAATGACAAATCCCTTTCCAAATTACAAGAATATATATATATAATACACCTGCAATTTATATGTAATATATGCATATATATATAAATTTTGACAGTATAAATGAAATTTTGAATGTTTGAATCATTTTTGTTTTTCTGACTTCTACACATGTAATTACCATTTTTCAATTATAAAACAATACTATGCATGGATAATAAAGATCTTCAAATGTGAAAAATATAATTTAGAACTTCACAGAAACAAAGGTAATGAAATGTGAAACCATGATGAAGAAAGTACAAGCAAAAAATAGAATATGCATTAAAAACATAGAATAAGAAAATTTGAAGAAGATGATAAGGTATAAAAAGAGATTGTAATCCACATTGTTTAAAAGGCAGAAAACATAATTCAGTTGATTTTCACAGAAATGATATATATCAAATAAGGACAGAGTGTATTCTTTTGAATACTAAATGGAATTAGTCTATGTGTTTTGAAAAATATTGCATTAATGAAGGGATAATGTAGAATAACAGCACATAGCAACTATAGAGAAAGATTATTTTTTCTATGTTCTCCTACGTGATGCTTAGATTTAACTGATCAGAATATATGTTATATCGTATCAGAATATATATGCTACATCTTACTGTAAGACATGGTTATTGGACTCTATAGTCAGTTTCATGGGTTTTCCCCTTTTATTACAGTTTCTCATTTCAATAAATGATAAGTCCTCTTTATTTTACTTATTTTTTTGTCTTGAAACATCTGTCTGACCTCAACCTACAAACATGCTCCTGCTCTGAAGATAGAAAAATTAGAAAACAACCAGTGTCACATTGATAAATTGATTGAAAACAAACAAAATAGAAGCAAGCCGTGATAACAGCAAAATCCCAGATTTGTAGTGTTTGCCAGGCTCTGCGGTGTAAGGATTTTCACCATGGATAATATTATGTTACCAACGGTTTAACAATCTGCAGGCATGATCCTCAAACAGTTTATCTGCTCTAATGAACATGTATGGTTTGGCTATTTTTAAGAGGGTTACTTTCTTTTCAAGTGCTTCAGCTGTACTTGGTGCGCCCACATTCCTGTCCCCCTTTCCAGTCAACTCATATTTACTAAGCATGTAATATTTGCTAAGCACTGTGTCAGATGTTGCAAATACAATAACGGACAAAGCAAACTCCCTACCCTCCTGGAGCCTAAAGTCTACTTCAGACACAGACAATAAATAAAGTCATATCTCTAGTCTCTCAGATTTAAAATAAAGCAGGCAAGGAATCAGTGGGTTCTGTATTTTAAAAAGAATGAGCCAGGAAAGCTTTTCTCCACCTAACAGCAGATCAGAGAACTGCCTTCTTGGTGCCTCACAGATGGCTAAAATGTCGCCAAGCCCAATGGATGTTTTTCTGTCTTCATCTTACTCTGTAACTCCCAGTAGTGCTCTTTCGTTCTTACACTGCTTTGCTTCTCTTGGATTCTTTGGCAACCACATTTTGCAGGTATTATACTTATCTGGCCATACTGACCTAGGACCTCTTTCTGGATCTAACAGGTTAGATGTTACAAAATATCAGAGAGGCTTAGAAGTTAGATCTGCTTCTTCATTCTTCCAGTCACTCTTCCCTAGTTGAGGTCCCCTAATCTCAGGCCTTGTGGTCTTGCATGCCTTTCCCATCGCATCTTGTCTAAATAGTAATGATTCCTAGTACCTGCATCCGGCTGACACCTCTCCCTTTAGGTCTTGACAGTGGATTAGAGAGATACCTATGCAGCTCCATCTCAAATTTTCTCCATCTAAACTTGGGCTCTCAGTTCTCGCCAAAGTTCCCATTACTTTTCCATGTGTCTCCCTTTTACCTTATCATCATAACATCCTTGCTTTGTGTCTACCTGTAAATGAAGGTGTCGCTCCTGACTTGTTTCCAAATGCTGTCATTTTGTTCACCAAGCCTTGTCTTTTCTGGCTCTCAGAGGAAAGGATGCAGCGACTGGTCTTCATGTTCACTATTACTAACTCAGCCAAGCTGTAACCCCAGGCTTCTAGAACCTATTCATCGCCGTCCTAATTGTTCTCACGCTTCTCAATCTGTTCTGTATCCAATTGCCAGTTATCTTTTCAAAAGCACAAATTACATCGCTATGCTTCAAAATCTCATTTTATTTAGAGAAAGTGCAAGTCTTCCCATGTCTTATGAACTCACAAGTGAGCCGACCCTTCCACTTAGCTGGTTGTACTCCAATGCCATCTCTTTCTTTTTGTCTACTAACTACCACATATATTATGTTCATTTTGGCTTTGTGTGGCAAATATCACAGGCCATTTTCCAACTGTATCACTCTTGAGCAGAAATCTTTTCCTCATTTTTTTATTTGTTCTTAACTATTAGGCATTGGCTCATATGACACCTCAGAGATACATTTGTTGATAACTCAATTTTAGAGTCTGGTCCCTTTGTTATTTATTGTGCCTTTTCATGTTAACCTCTTTCCTTTGCTTTAGTTGTCAGAAACAATATTTTTTTTTCCTTTCTGCAGTACTAGGGATGGAGCCAATGGGTTATGTGCTATCACTGAGCCACATTCTTACCCCTTTTTATTGCATTTTAAGGTGGAGTCTTACTATGTTCTCAGGCTGGCCTCAAACTTGTGATTTCTCTGCCTCAGCATGCTAAAGTGCTGAGATTATATGCAACCACTCCCATACCAAGACACAAGTTTAATGTTATGTTTACTTCTTCAGATATTTATTTTTTCTCCTTATAAGAATGCAATCATGTGCTACAGTAGATGTTTGTTCAGTGATGACTAATATTGTGGTAAATGATGTCCAATAATTATTTCCTCTCACCCAGCGACACTGTAGCTGTTACCTCACCACACAATATATTACTCATGTATTTGTAGTGATATTCACGATAACAAACATATTGCACTAGGAGTCATATAAAAGTATAGCACATATTATTATGTATAGCATATATTACTTTATAATGATAATCAATAAACATAAAAACCATGCCACTGGTTATATGTTTTCTACACTATACCTTCCACCATTATTCTAAAGTATACTTCTACTCAGGAGAAAAAGTTTACCGTAAAGCACTGTGCTGTGTTATGCTGACAGTAATCTCATGAATTGCATACTCATGGCATTTCTTCATTACATAAGAAACTACAGTTAGTGACTGGTCTATTCCATATAGGTGTGTGTAATTAAAATCTAAGAAGTTCACACATGACAAAATCACTCACTAATGTGTGTCTCAGAATATATCCCCATTGTTAATCAATGGAGAGCTATAAAACCCAAAAAAAGACAAGAACGTCCCCTAAATTGTTTTATCAATGGCTAGCAAATATCACGTACTCAATATATGTTACATCAGAAAATGGATGAATGAAGAAATACTTATTGCTTCTAGGAATAAAGATTTATTTCAGTGACCTACATCTATGAAGAGAGAATAAGTCAGTGTTGTGGATTGACAACAGATTCAGAGGAAGAAAATGCTTTAGAAAAAAATAAAGAGCAGGCGGCACTTACTGCCTTACAAGAATTATGTGGAAAAGATTCAGTTTGGTATCTAATTGGTTGATACTAAAGCATCCATTATATACGAGGAATTCATGTCATGCTTTGTTACTTAAACTTCAGCCCTCTTGTGCCTTCGGAATACCGCCTAAGGTCATACATCTTGTTTGTGGTAGTTAGATTAAATTCCAGAAAATAGGTTCCTGTTTTCACATTTCCTGTTTTCCAGTTCTCTCATTTTATAACCTTGGGCAAGGTTAGACAGAGCAATCCTTAGCCTCATTGTATCCTAAAAACATTTTTCTTCAATTATTTTTCTTAAATTATTGATCACATTCTTAAAACCGAGCCTTGATATGAAGAACATCTCATGCTCCAGAAATTGGATCAGATCTTTTTTAAAAGAAAAGGAAAACAAAGGATTGATGTAAAAGTTTGCATTAGTAGATTAATCCAGAAATACTAAGTGATGAAGACAAAATACATTTTTAATTCCTATTGAAAATACTTAAGTTGATACCCATGACACAAAAAAACCTCATTTTGTATTCATTGTCTCTAAACTTGAACATTTACTCTGCAAAATAAATCAATCTGCAAAGAATGCATGTTTCAAGTGATAATGACAGATGAAGGCAGGAAAAAGAAATGTTTAGGCACTCTCAGACTAAGGGTAGGAAAAGCAGTTTCCTTAGAATTTGTGTATAATGCATTTATCAGAAAGTTCATACTAAATGTCTCAGGTATACCTGGAGGCATAAAGTTAAAGCAAGTGAAAAGTTTGCATATCACTACAAATTATGCCTCAGTGGCAGATGGGAGCCTGTTGAATTGAGTGTGATCATGTTGTGTGTGTACAATGTACCAAGAAAGATCCAAAAAAGTCAATAAAAATGAGTTTCTTCAATAGATCACAGATAGACAATTCCCCGATCTTCTCTTTGGCATGAACACCTGTAGATGCAAACGAGTTCTAGAAAGTAGGACAGCTTTTATAGAGTGGAATATTTCTATAGGAAAC
>PVIC010029710.1:0-22349 GCA_004025085.1 Thryonomys swinderianus
CCTGCCTCGCAAGCGTAAGGACCTGAGTTCGATCCCCGGTTCCCACATATAATGCTGGGTGTGGTGGCTCACGCCTGTAATCCCAGCACTCGGGAGGCAGAGACAGGAGGATTGCTGAGTTCATGGCGGCTTGCCTGGGCACCATAGTGAGCTCAGGGCCAGCCTGAACTACAAAGCAAGACCCTGTCTCCAAAAAGCAAAAAAAAAAAAAAAAAAAAAAGATAGGAGTGGAAAACATTCGAACACCCAGCTCGAGTCTGATGCCTTTATTTTACCCCTCGAAAGCTGATTCCCAAAGAAGTGTAGTGACCAGTTTCCTGGAGCTTCGTGTTTTGGGTTCTACTGAGCCAAGGGCTGTCGGCTGCACCTGATGAGTCCCAGCCCCAGGACAGGCCCTGAGAGTCCTGGAACTGTCCCCAGGCCTAGTGAGGACGTGACCCTCAGGGAACTGGCAATTCACGCCCTGAAGCAGGGGAGAGGTCCTGCTTTGAGGGTAGAGTTTTATTTCCCTTTCAAAGTGTATGTGTGTATTTTTAAGTAATCTTTGATTAAAATATTGATGCATGTAGTAAAAATTCAAATAGTAAAGGAAAAAGTAAAACTCATTCCCGTGAAACTCAGCATCCACCGCCTGGAGCTGCTTCTGTGCCCTTCCAGACCTGTGTTCGGTGTCTCGGTTCATTCACTCCCCACGTCAGGGGTGCTTTCTGGATCTCCTGTCCCGGCGGCCCCGAGGTTCCCCACGGGGTTGTCCGGCTCAGGCTGAGTCCTGCTCAGAGGAAGGCAGAGAGTGGGGAGTCGGTCGGCTCATCCTGCTCACGACCTCCGGCCTTTATGTTCTGACAGTCTGTGCCACTGTCTAGCAGGACGCCGGCGGGACGCTCAGCGAATGGGCAGAGGACGGATGGGGGCTGGGGCCATGCTTCACTTGGGAGGGGCACCTGTGAAGGACCGGAAGCATGAGATGCAGTCTTTGTCCTCAGTGATTCTGAAGTCTAGTAGGAGAGAGTAAAACGATGGCCGCGTGGAGGAGGAGATGGAGAATTACACGCTGAACTCCCTTTACCGCGCACCGCTAGGACATCAAAGCCAGGGACACTAGAGAAGCCGTGACTAAGTCCCTGGGTTCCTGGATCTTACTCTGCGGGGTCCCACTATCCCAAGTATCCTCACTACACCAAGTCAGTAGCCGACCCCAGGACAGGCCCCAGGAGCGCTCACACTGTCACAAGTCTGCCCCTGGAGCTGATCAAAGCTGGCGACACTCAGGACCTTGTTCACTAAGTGTTAGAATAGACACCACTGGGGGCCGAGGATTTAGCTCAGTGGTTCTGGCGTCTGCCTTGCAAGCGCAAGGTCCTGAGTTTGATGCCGGGTAACCACACGCCACAGTGCCGGGCGTGGTGGCTCACGCCTGTCATCCCAGCACTCAGGAGGCAGAGACAGGAGGATTGCTGTGAGTTTGAGGATTGCTGTGAGTTTGAGGCTTGCCTGGGCTACATAGTGAGCTCAGGGCCAGCCTGAACTACATAGAGAGAACCTGTCTGGAAAGAAAGAAGAAAAGGATGGGCCGGAGGGTTAGCTCAGTGGTTCCGGCGCCTGCCTCGCAAGCGCAAGGTCCTGAGTTCGATCCCCGGTAACCACATAGAATGCTGGGCGTGGAGACACGCCCACCAACAATCAACACCGCATACCACAATGCCGGACTTGGTGGCTCACGCCTGTCATCCCAGCACTCGGGAGGCAGAGACAGGAGGATTGCTGAGTTCACGGCGGCTTGCCTGGGCACCATAGTGAGCTCAGGGCCAGCCTGAACTACAACGCGAGACCCTGTCTCAAAAAAGCAAAAAGAAGAAGAAGAAAAGGAAAGAGAGAGAGAAAGAAAGAAAAAGAAAGAAAGAAAGAAAGAAAGAAAGAAAGGGCAGCATATAGGAAGGGTGACGAGCAGGGTGCTGAAGGTATCCGTGGTATCAGGCAAAGTTTCACAGAGAAGTGAGTGCTGGCCGCAGAAGCTGGGTGGCACAGAGAGAAGGGAGGAAGGAAGTGACGGGGTAAGGACAGGAGTGTAAGGAGGCAGACCGGCCTGCCCAGAGCCAGGGGCATGAACTTCCAGGTCTCACAGAGGCACAGCCAGGTCAGGAGGGACCTTGGATACCCACACTGTTCCACAGACGGGTGCCAGTGTGGCTGGGACCCTTTCCCTGCCCCTCTGGAACTCCCCAGAGGCAGAATGGGACGGATCTCAAAGGAGGCCCACAATGGCTCCAGGAAGTCCGGAGAAGGCGGGCAAAAGCCAGACACCACTGAAAGTCAACTTTAGAGGGAAACAATGTTATAATTGCAGATTTGGGCACCATAACTGACTGTCTGAGATCCAGGCCCTGGCCATTGGGTGTTGGCAGGGGCTAAGGAGCAGAATTCGAAACTTCACACCAGGTGACCAGCCTGTGTCCATTGGTCCATCGGCTCTTAATATTATAAAATATACAACAGAGAGAGTCCTAGTGAGGACTAACTTTTCGTAAGTCCAGGTGGTGGAGGTAAGCTTTTTTCATGATGCACATACTTTCAAAGCCAAAGAAGGGTCTTACTTTAGCCTACCACATCAGAGGGCCCCAAATTAGACCTAACATATTAGCCATAACTGTACTTTTTTTTTTTTGAGACAGGGTCTTGCTTTGTAGTTGAGGCTGGCCCTGAGCTCACTATGTAGCCCAGACAAGCCCTGAACTCAGCAATTCTCCTGCCTCTGCCTCCCAAGTGCTGGGATTACAGACGTGAGCCACCACACCCAGCACTGTGGAATGTGGTACGGATTGCTGGTGGGTGTGAGTCACCATGCCCCATATTGTTATATGTGGTTACCAGGGATCAAACCAGGGAACTTGTGCTTGCTAGGCAGGCACTGGAACCAGTGAGCTAAAATCTCTGGCCCTGTTTTTCTTTTTGTTTCTTTTTGACATAGGGTCTCCCCTTGTAGTTCAGGCTGACCCTGAGTTCACTACGAGGCCCAGGCAAGCCTCGAACTCACAGCAATCTTCCTGCCTCTGCCTTCTGAGCACTGGGATTATAGGCGCAAGCCACCACGCCCAACACTGTGGTATGTGGTATCAGGGATTGTTGGATTTGGGACCTTGTGCTTGCAAGACAGATGCCAGAACCACTAAGCTAAATCCCCGGCCCTAAGCACTGTTATTATTGCCCAATAATAAAGAGGAAATGGCAGTACCAGTTAGTTAAAACCTGGCCCAAATCTAGCAACCCTCACTCTCCCTCCCTAAACATGGCTGCATACCATCTCCAGAAGCCTGGGGGACTGGAAGGCACCAGAAGCCTAGGGCCTGGCAGCCTGGAAATTTGTCTTAAAGGCTTTTCCAGAGTCCCAGGCTCAGCGTCAGGGAAGCTGAATCATGCTGACTCACCAGCGACTGACAGGCAAATCAGAGCATCAGTTTGACAATTGCCGGGTGGGCTGGACCTTCACATCTGCCTGACCCACACGCTGTCATCTAGCAGCCACACGGGAACCTGTGGCATCAGGCTGCCACGTGGGCAGCTAGAACAGAATGATGACTTCCACGCCCTGTTAACAGCCTCGGTTCCCTAAGTGCTGAGCTCCGTGTCTCCCCGTGAGACGCCCCTCTGTCTGATGACAGTGAGAGAGTTGGGCGGACTCTGGCCAGGCCTCGTGGCTGACTGGTTTCAGCCTGGCCTGTTCTTTCTTTAGAGTTGCTAATATTCAATCAAGCCCTGTCTATCTGGTCATCCTAGAAATCATGCTTTCTCTGTGAGGTGATTTTCCCTATCCTTATTCTCTTATTCACCACTCAATCGAAAATGTTTGTGAGCCCTTCTGAGTACAGGGCAGATCCATTGGAAAGATGTTTTAGCGGAAGAGACAACAGATGATTTACATGAAAACTATAATAAAAACGCTACTGATAGGTGTTGAGACATTTCTAGTGAGAGGGGAGATTGGCGTGACGTGGACAGGAGGGGCAAGGAACAGCTCTCGGAGCGAGCAAGGTCTGAGCTGAGTTCTTTTTTTTTTTTTGTGAGACAGGGTCTCGCTTTGTAGTTCAGGCTGGCCCTGAGCTCACTATGGTGCCCAGGCAAGCCACCGCGAACTCAGCAATCCTCCTGTCTCCACCACCTCCCGAGTGCTGGGATGACAGGCGTGAGCCACCAAGTCCGGCATTGTGGTATGCGGTGTTGATTGTTGGTGGGCGTGTCTCCACACCCAGCATTATATGTGGTTACTGGGGATCAAACTCAGGACCTTGCACTTGCGAGAAAGGCACTGGAACCACTGAGCTAACCCTCCGGCCCCTGAGCTGAGTTCTTTCTGCATGTGTAGAAGGAGGTCTAGTCCAGTGAAAGCCACTTTCTGTTGGCTCAGAGAGCTCTCGCTGGGTGCAGTGGCACAAGTCTGTAATCCCAGCACTTAGGAGAAGAGGAGAGAGGGTCGCTACAAGTTCTGATCACCCTCGACTACAAAATGAGATCTTGTCTTAAAAAAAAAAGTTTAGGGCTGGAGATTTAGCTCAGTGGTTCTGGCACCTGCCTGGCAAGCGCAAGGTTCAATCCCAGTAACCATGTACAACAATGCTGGGTGTGGTGGCTCCCACCCACCAGCAATCAATACCACATACCACAGTGCCGGGTGTGGTGGCTCACACCTGTCATCCCAGCACTCGGGAGGCAGAGGCAGGAGGATTTCTGAGTTCGAGGCTTGCCTGGGCTACACAGTGAGCTCAGGGCCAGCCTGAACTACAAAGCAAGAACCTGTCTCAAAAAAAAAAAAAGTTCTCAAAAATAACAAGAAGCATAGTTCTCAGAGAGAGCACTTTATGGCTTCACTAGATGTGGCCGTTCATTTCACTTTCCTTCACTGTTTCTAGAGGTGGCATTGTTATTTATTGCTTGGTACCACGATTCATACTCTGGACCTGGAGTTTGTGAGGCAGAGATCAGAACCACTGAACTAAAACCCCAGCATCCTTTGCTCCTCCTAGAGAGACAGTGTAGCTCCAGGTAGATGAGTGCAGCGGTAGAAGTGTTGCTGACCTTGTCTGAAGTACATGGGAATCAAATGACAGTGTGGCCACGTTTTCCAGAGCAAAATTCCCTAACACGAAGCACGAGGACTGCAATGATTATCGAAATGAAAGCTGTGTGGATTTTTCAGCTCATGTGATCACCATAATTAATAGGCTGTACTGGGTTGACCGGACCCCACATTGCTGCTACGGAAAAGCCCAACAAAAGGTGAGTGTTTGGAAAAAAACCAACTTGCCATTTGGGACCATATCTCCAATCCTTAACTAGCTGACATGTTCTTGACCTAGTGACAGAGTTTGAGATTTGTTTGTTTGTTTTGAAACAGGGTCTCGCTTTGTAGTTCAGGCTGGCTCTGAGTTTACTAAGTAGCCTAGGCAAGCTTCGAACTCAACTATCCTCCTGTCTCTGCCTCTCGAGTGCTGGGATTACAGGCGTGAGCCACCACGCCCAGCACTGTGGTATGTGGTATTGATTGTTGGTGGGCGTGAGTCTCCAGGCAGATTCCGCGGGTTTGCCCTGAATTCAGTACCTGCCTTTGATTTTGGGATCTCAGCCGTGTTCTCCACCGCCCAGTTTGGAGCCCCAAGCTGCAATTCGGCCTCCCGTCGCACGGGGGCGCAATAGAAATCCTGCGCCGAGGGACGAGTGGCCGGAGCCGTCTTGGGCCGGGGGGGGGGGTCCGGCTCCCAGAATGCACTTTGTATCAACACGGCGGCGGGGCGGTTTCGGCAGGTCCGGCGGCGGGCGGAGGGCGAGCAGAGCGAACGCTATCGGGGGGCCTGGCGTTGAGGAGCGACTGGAGCCATGGCGGAATCGGCGCCCTCTCGGGTAAGGGGCCGCTCGCCAGGCCCGGAGGACGCTCGGGATGGCGGCGCCGTGCCGGGGCGGGGCTTCGCGCTGCCCTCGGTCTGGCGCTCGGTTTCCCGGGCTGCAGTCGGCCAGCTGCACCCCCTCCTCGGGACCCTCACACCGTCGTCCTTTTCCTCCCTGGTTCCTCCCGCCTCCGGCTCAGCGCCTTGGCACTGTGCGCCTTCGTCCAGTAACTTGTGCGATCCTGGGGTTGCGTACTTGGGTTTGTGAGTGCGCCCACCCATTTTCCCCTTCTTGTCCAGAGACCCCATTTCCGGGTGGGAGCTGGGGCGCTGCCGCCGAGCTCACAGGAGTGGTCGGAGACTCCGGGAGCCTTCACCCCTCTGCGGCTGATGCTTGCCGAGCTTCTCCCGCACTCAGGCGGCAGATCTTTGTCCTAGGAGCACAGCCACAGGTGGAAGGTTTCCTCTTCTTGGGGGTCCTGTGGGGTCACCCGCAATGTAGGTTCTGGCTTATTTTCCGAAGCCGTTGGAGCACTTTCTCCCTTTCCACCTCCCTGAAGACTCATGCCTCCCCGATCGCTCGCCCCTTTTTCAGGGAAGGTCTAGACCTGGAGCTTGCTGTGAGGAGCTCCTGGTTGTGGAGTGAGGAGACTGGAGTCAAGTCGCTAATGAGCTCTCAGCTGTACACTTCGGTGGTTTAAGGCGACGTGATCATCCCTCTGGGCCTCCTTTTCTTTTAACTGTAACTGAAGAGTCTTAGATTAGTGGGTAGATGCTCTCTCTCTAAGGTTCCTTCCATACTCATGACATCCTCATACTATTCCAAAGTTGTGGTTAGCTTAATAGGAGAGAGTTTACCGTGGAATGGGCCGATGGAGCCGAGTTGGTTTTAGTGGAGCCGTTTTTGATTCAGAATCATGAGAGATCCTTTGTGAGAATTGGGGGGTGAGGAGCTCCTTTACCTGAGGAGGGCTAACTGAATTTGCTTGTAACAGGAAGTGGACCGAAAGGAGTGGTCGCCTTAGGGATCATTTGCTTTCATGATAGTTAACAGTTTGAGAAGACAAGATACAAATATCTGTAAGTGTTTTTCTTCCTTGACTCCTTTAGGCTGAGCAAATCGAATCAAAGACTTGAGTTGTTCTCAAGACCAAAGCAGTACTAGAGGCCGGGCGAGGTGGCTCACACCTGTAATCCCAGCACTCGGGAGGCAGAGACAGGAGGATTGCTGAGAGGATTGCTGAGTTCGAGGCTTGCCTGGGCTACATAGTGAGCTGTGGGCCAGCCTGAACTACAAAGTGAGACCTTGTCTCAAAAAAAAACAGTACTAGAGGGAGCAGGAGGATCCTGCCTGCCTGCGGGTCTTTCCATGGTTACCTGTGTCAACAGACCTTGTTTAGAGGACGTCTTAAAGATCCATCAAAATCCAAACTATGCTTTAAGTAATTTGTGGATTTGTTGTTGTGGAGCTTACACCATCCTTGAGCATATTTCTATTCTCAAACATTCTTCAGCTGAAGGTCTGTGTCTTTAGACTGATTAGGTGCCCTGTTGAAAACAACTCAAAATGCTGAAGAGAAAAACCTACGTAAGTATATTGGAATGTACAATAAATAATAATTGGAGCCTCAAGTTAAATGGAAGAGGGAACTCCGAAGAGATAAGTGGAGGTCTGATGACAACTTCGAGGACATTTTCTGAACATTTATTTTTGGTAATTTAGTAAGTAGATAATTCAGAGCCTAAAACTGGAGGAGGGTGTAGGAATTCCCCTGTCCTAATCCTGTAACAGCCGAGGCTCCCGTGTTCTAAGAATGAACTGAAAGTGAACTGTTAACCTCAATGACCAGAGAAAAACAACAACTTGTCTAACCTTCGCAGTGAGAGTTAGCTATAAGGTGGTGACGGTCATGGGAATTTATTGCCTAGATAAATACTGCCTAAATGGTCCAAGGCATCGTCCACAGTTGGAAGTAGAACTCCCAGTTCTCTGAAACAAACAACTCTCTTCTGGAGAAATACGCATTTAACTCTCAGACTTCAATCAATTCTCATAGATCAAGTTTTAAGAAATATGAATTTATAATAAATTATTAAGCAATCAAGGAAAACCCATGAGGGAAAGTAAGTAAAGATAACAGTGAACAAAATGAAACTCTGAAAGATTTCAGATACTGGAGTTATCAAACACAATATGAAATAACTGTTTAATATTTAAAGACAAAGTTTAGAAAATATGGGGAAGGACCAAGAGACTAAAGTTACCCACATAGATTTGAAAAAGAATCAAATAAAAATTCTAAGAAGGAAAAATGTAATTAAAACCTAAAAAGCAGTGTGAAATCTTAGCATAACTGATTGGAGGAGCTAAAGAAATTCTACAAAGCACAGAGTAAAAAAGAGATGGAAAACATGACATGTTAAGAGATATGGAAGAGCGAGAAAAGTTCAATTCTAGAAGGAAAATACATTTAGCACATCTTACACTGGAGACTATTTGGTAGTAGCTAAGCTTGATATTGTAGGACTGATACTAATACACAGAAAATCAGTGGATATCAAGCAGGATCAACAAAAAGAAATTTCTACCTAGACATGTAATTATGAAAGCACAAAATACAAGACAGACTTCTTAAAAGCAACCCAGACAAAAAGATCACTTTTCATGAACTATAGAAAGACACTGGGGGCCAGCTTTTAACAAAAAAGATGGAAAACTTATGTTGGAATATTGTCAATATGTGGAAAGAAAATACGCAGTTGGGATCCCAGAGATTTATATGCAACAAAGCTTTTTGTAAAATAAGGGTGAAATAAAGACATTTTCAGATAAAACAGCTAGTTGTGGTGGCACGTGCCTGTACTCATATAACTTGCAAGGCTGAGGCAGGAAGATCACTATAAGGTTGAGGCCAGCTTGAGCTATGTAGCGAGATCCTGTCTCAAAGAAAAAAATGCCAGTACAGTCATTAAAGGATATACTCAGGTAAATGGAAAATCAAAAAGTGTGTGTGTTGATTTATGAAAATGGGTAAATCTAAACAAGTATTAGCTCAATAAAACAGCAATAATTTCTTGAGTTAAAAGCAAAAAGAATTAAAGCATGACAACATTAATGTAAAAGTAAGGAAGAGATTATCAAAATTCACGTTTAAAGTCTATATGCTTCCTGTAATTTCTAGGACAACTGTTAGGACTATATAACTTACAAATTAGAAGAGAATAAGAAAAAAAAAGGCAACAGAGATGATGAAAGGGGTAAGTTGTACAAAAGGGAAAGAATAAACAATTACAATAAATATAGGTGAGCTACTGTTCTAGTTAAAAGGCAAAGATAGGATGGAAGAAAATCCTGCTATACTTTTATAGGTTATAACTAAAAGATAAGTTTATAGAAATTTTATTATAAAACAATGTAAAAGTAATTGACCAGACTAATGGTAGTAAAAAGAAGTTGACTTGGTATATCAGCATGGATAAAGACAGAAACCTACTGCTACTTTTATAATGATAAAAGCTTCAGTTTATCAACTCCATGACATTTCTAAGCTTGTATGCACCAAATTATATAACCTCAAAATATACAAAACAAAATTGACAGAAATATAAAGAAAATCGACTATCATGATAAATTTTAATGCAACCTTAGTATTTTATCAAGCAATACATGGCTGTCATACTACAAGTTTCTACTGAATGTACCATACCCTCACACACTTGGTAGAATTTTGTTTTGTTTTTTGCTTTTTTTTTTTTTTTTGAGGCAGTCTTGCTATATAGTGCAGGCTGGCCCCAGACTCTGACGATCCACCTGTGTTGGCCTCCATGCTAGGATTATGGACGTGTGGCACTATACCCACTGACTGGACTGTGTTTTGTGTTTAATGCTTTCTTAGGTTTTTCAACTGTAATGACACAAATATTGTTTGAATCATGATTTGACTGTGTGATATTCAAAAGCAGAACTGTACCAGGTAATCCAGAAATACATTTAGCAGAAGTTTAGTTGCTATATTTTCATTGCTTTAAGAAATGTTCATAAATATTGAATTTAAGAAAACATTCTGTTACAGGGGCCGAGGATTTAGCTCAGTGGTTCCAAGTTAAATCCCCAGCACCAATATCTCAGTGCTGGGGGTGGTGGCTCATGACTGTAATCCCAGCACTCAGGAGGCAGAGTCAGGAGGATTGCTGTGAGTTTGAGGCTTGTCTGGGCTACATAGTGAGCTCAGGGCCCGTCTGAACTGCAAAGCAAGACCTTGTCTCAAAAAACTAAAAGCCAGGCGTGGTGGCTCATGCCTGTCATCCCAGCACTCGGGAGGCAGAGACAGGAGGATTGCTGAGTTCGAGGCTTGCCTGGGCTACAAAGTGAGCTCAGGGCCAGCCTGAACTACAAAGCGAGACCCTGTCTCAAACCAAAAAAAACCCTAAAAACTAAAAAAAAGAAAAAAATGTTACATCACAGAAGAGTATGTGTTTATTGAAACTCAAGTAATACTTTTTGATGGCAGAATAAAATCTGCCCCTCTTCCCTAGTCTAAAGGCGTAACCATATTAAGACTGCTTCGGTGAGTATGTTTTCTAATCTTTCTGATTCCTGAAACACACACATTTTCTCTTTAGGAAAATGAGATCATAGTAAATGTATTTTTGTCAAAAGTTGGATTCCTTATTTATCAATTTAGGGTGAATACCTTCCAAACTATAATTTAACTCTTTTTAATCCGTGTACAGAATGGTCCTTGGTTTTGCCTTATTTTATATAGCCATTCCCTTCTTAATAGACATCTAAGTTGTTCCAGGTTTTGACTGTTCAGAGCGTTAACCAGTCATCGTCTTTGAATGTAAGTAAATGCTAGTGCCGCTGATCTCAGTGAGATGGAATCCCTAAGTGGGCTTGCGAGGTAGAGGGTTTGTAGTGAGTCTTCGGAGATGACCTTCCCCAAGGGGCTGGAGTGTCCCTCCAGCTGGGTCTGACAGTGCCCGTGGCTCATGGCTCAGGGTGCTGTCCCTCCTGTCTTGCACATGCGGCGGCTGCTGTGGCAGCAGCTTCCTTGGCAGATCTCACATTGTTTACACCGAGGTGGTTCTTTCCATTTGCTTCCCATTGACTGTGTTTCGCTTTCATGGATGATTTAGTCTATGGCTTTACTTTGGGGTTGTTTTCACTTCACAGGTATTTCCTATTTGTTTTTATACTTTGCTTACAGTATTTTTTATGACAGCTAACGATTTTTCCTCCCTTATTTGAAGTTCTACTTGGTGAGATCCAACTTAAATACATTGGAGTTTGCTCTGTACAGAGTTCAGTGCATTTGAACAAATGAACAACCATTTAATTGCTAAGGTGCAGAGTATTTCCATCATCTCAGGAAGTTCCCTCGTGGTTTTGTTATCAGTCTCCCACTGCCTGACAACCACTGATCTTTCCATCCCACTAGTTACATCTCTTCCTGAAACTTGTGTAAGTGGATCCCAGTATATAGCTGTTTGTGTCTGGCTTCTTTCACTTAGATGTGGTGCCTCTGCGGCGTTCCTTTTTCACTGCTCAGTAATAGTCTGCTGTGTGCTGAGTTAGTTACCTAGGGCTGCTGTAGCAGTACTATATCGCAAACGAGTGGCTTCAACAACAGAACTGTGTCCTCTTACTGTCCTAGAGGCTAGATGTCCAAACCATGGTGTCCGGTTAGTTCCTTTAAGTTCCTGCCTCTTCTGCAGTAGCTTCTGGCAACCCCACATATTTCCCCGGTTGGTGGTAGTGTGACTTCAGTCTCTGCTCCATCTTCATATGGTCAAATCTCTGTGTGTCTTCGTATCGTCATTTTCCATGTGTGTCTCTATGTCCAGGTTTCTCTTATAAGGACACCAGTGCCTGGATTAGGGCCCACCATAATCTCGTAATTTGATTCCTCTTGGAAAAACCCTGTTCTAAATGAGGTCACATTCTGAGATAGTGGCTGTTATGCCTGCCGTATAACTTCTGGGGAAAACATGGTACAGCCCATAGCATACAGATGGGTGGACCACACTTTCCTTGTTCATTTACCAGATGATGGACATTCACACTACTTCTGTCGTGCTAGATAGTTCAAAAGAGAACAGGGAGAAACGAGGTTTAGGGCTCTCGCCAGCCTGTCGCGTGTGGAAGAGGAGGCTTCACTCGTCTCCCGCTGTGCGCGGCGTCGCTCTCTTGGCTTGGTGTTTGCACACAGCCCCGTCTGACCCACCGTGTCTTGGCTCCTTCAGCACAGGAGAAAGCGGCGCTCTGCCCCACTGAGCTCTTCCACTCTGCCTTCACAAACCTCAGAGAAAAGCCCATATTTCCAGACCACGGAGATCTCGCTGTGGACGGTGGTGGCTGCTCTTCAGGCCGTGGAGAAGAAGATGGAGTCCCAGGCCGCCCAGCTGCAGAGCCTGGAGGGCCGCACGGGGACGGCCGAGAAGAAGCTGGCCGACTGCGAGAAGACGGCCGTGGAGCTCGGCGGCCAGCTGGAGGGCAAGTGGGCCGTGCTGGGGACCCTGCTGCAGGAGTACGGGCTGCTGCAGCGGCGGCTGGAGAACCTGGAGAACCTGCTGCGCAACCGCAACTTCTGGGTGCTGCGGCTGCCCCCGGGCAGCAAGGGCGAGGCCCCCAAGGTAGCCTCCCTGAGCGGAAGAGGCCAAGGTGCGCCCGCGTGCCGGCTTGCCCTTCGTGCTGCCCTCAGGGCACTCCTGTGCTGTCTGTGGTTGCAGGTGTCCAGGGCCCTCGAAAACGATGGCGTCTGCTTCTCCGAGCAGGAGTGGGAGAAGCTGGCCGACTGGCAGAAGGAGCTCTACAGGAACGTCATGCAGAGCAACTATGAGGCGCTGGTCTCCCTGAGTGAGTGGTCCCCAGCCCACCTGTCCGGGGCCCTGGCTCCCTCCCCCTGGCTGGGACGAGTGCGCGTCTCCTGTCCTGTCACCAGCAGAGACTTTGGGAAGGCCTCTCGTGCTTCTTCGCTGTGCTCACGGCGTCACCTCCAGGGAGTGTTTACTAGATCAGGCTCTGCGACTGCGCGGCCCTCCGAACTCTCTCGGTCTGTGGCTGGAGTTGGGGCTACTCATTTTGGGCTCGACACTTCGTTGGATGAGAAGTACTTCGTAGTCTGTCTAAATCTGTGTGCGAGCTAATACCTATGACCACAAATGCATTTCGTTAGCGGACAGAGTCCTTTAAAATGAAGGGATTCCTCGGTCCTCGAAAGGTGGTCAGGGTGTCTGTCTGTGCAGGGAAGACGGCTGCAGTTTGCCAGCCCGGGCAGGGCTTGCGAACAGAAACAAGAGTTTGCCAAGCGCTTCTGGTTGTGAGCCAAGTTATTCATAAACAGAAGCGTTGTGAACTGAGGTACGACAGACTTTCCATGGGGGCCTGAATGAGGGGCGGGACTTGAAATGGGCCAGGAGCCGGAGGGGCGGCGTGACCTCTGCTAGGTCGCGTGCTGCCCTTGGCTGCTCCTTTGTCACAGTGCCCGTCTTACCCCCCAGAGCGCCTGGCGAGACACCAGCTGCGTGCTGGGGAGCCCGGAGTGTGCAGACCAGGCCCTATAGCTTCTGCCTGAGCCCGCGCTCCTCTTGAAGGCAGCCACTGCCTGGCCAGAATCGTCCCACTGTCCTGAAGTGCTAGAGGAGCGTGGCAGTCAGGGTGGCAGCCACAGAACCACCCCTGCCAGTGCTCACTTGGATCGCGTGCCGTTGGCCAGAGCGTGCGCGTCTCTTTCCTCTGCGCTCACGCTGTGCTGTTCCCCAGCAGAGGTCCTTGGCCAGCCGGAGGGAGAGGTGGAGCTGGGTGCCGAGATGCTGGGGGGCCTAGAGCAGGGCCTCGTCGCCGCCCAGCCCGGTGAGTGCGTCTGAATGTCCTCAGCCCGCTGCCCACACGTCCCGCTGCAGAGCCGCCTGTCACTGCTCGTCCGCGCCCTTGTCTGTGTGTCCTGGTCCTGGGTCCCCCTCGGTCACCTGTGCGCCGTAGATCCTGCCACCCCGTGGAATCAGATCTCGTGGTCGGCCATCTTCACACCCTGAGCATCCCGAGAGGCCGCGACAGGATGTGGACAGAGGGTGGTCGGAGTGGGCAGAGGACTGCGGGAAAGAAAGGCATTGGAAGCGGGCACGGAGCAGAAGCCCTGGGGGAGAGCCCGACACGAAGACTTTTAAGCTGTGGGTTTGGTGTGTTTTTCTTGAATTATCCCAGTCTGTGGTTTTCACAGTTTCTAAGGTAGCCGGTTACACATATTTGTCATTTTGCACAGGGGTTGAGTTGAGTCGGGAAGTGCCGTTCAGAGCACTGTTCCCTGAGCGCAGATGCTCCAAGTCCGGCCCCAGGTCTGCGCGCGAATAGGAGCCGGTTTATACGAGTCTTGGAGCCCGAGTAGTGCCCGCTCCTCCAGGTTATGCTAATTCCCCTGTTCCAGGGCTTTGGCTCAAGTCCCCTCTGGAAGGTTCAGATGTTTGTTGGGTTTGGAGCTGGCCAAGGCGCTGGCGTGTGATGTTCTCTTGGTCTTCTTTCCAGCAGATGGGGCCGCGCTCCGACCGGAGGTGCCGAGCCAGCCGGACAGCTGCACGTTCCCGGGCGCAGCTGACGAGCCGGATTTCCTAAGCCCGGAGCAGACTGAGCTCTGGGACGGGCAGGGAAGCTCTGCCCTCTGGGAACCAGGGCCCGGGGACTCTAACCTTGAGGAGCCCCTGGAGGACAGTAGAGACTCTGCCGCTGGCCGAACTCCGGGCTGCCCCCCAAAGCAGAAATCCTTCAGGCAGGCGCAGCCGGGTCAGGAAGGCGGGCAGGGCCTGGAACTGCAAAGGGGCGCTCCTGGCCCCTATGGGTGTTCTGAGTGTGGCCTCAGCTTCTGCTACAAACAGCAGCTGGCTGCACATCTGCGGAGCCACCGGGGGTGGGCGTCCTGCCCCGACGCCGAGCCTGACGAGAGCCCTGCGCCCAGGCCACGGCTGAAGCTGCAGCCGAAGAAGGCCAGGCTGCACCAGTGCAGCGTGTGCCAGAGGAGCTTCAGCTGCAGGGTGAGCCTGGCGACCCACCAGCGCTGCCACCTGCAGGAGGCGCCCAGTGCCGGCCCACGGATGCAGGAGAGGTTCTCGCCCAACAGCCTGGTGGCTCTGCCTGGCCACATCCCCTGGCGGAAGAGCCGGAGCTCCCTCATCTGCGGCTACTGCAGCAAGAGCTTCAGCCACCCGTCCGACCTGGTGCGGCACCAGCGCATCCACACCGGCGAGCGGCCCTACAGCTGCCCCGAGTGCGACAAGAGCTTCGTCCAGAAGCAGCACCTGCTGCAGCACCAGAAGATCCACCAGCGGGAGCGTGGCGGGCCGGGGCCCGGGCCCGGGAGGCCCAACGGCGTGCTGTAGGCTGCAGCCCCTCGCCGTCGGGGGCGGAGGGGGGCAGCACGAGCACCCCGAAACACTGTGCTAGCCAAGGACTGGCTGCCTCGGGTCTGCCTTCCCCTCCTGAGCCCCAGGCTCCCGAGTCCGAGTGGAGGAGGGGCCGCGCCGCCTCTCCTGTCTCGGCCTGGGGCTGTGTCTGCTGGCTCTGGAGCACTGCAGCTGGGGTCCTGGTCCTCCGTGCTCGGGGCCCGGCGCCGGGGAGCACCTGGGCAGACGAGGACAAGTTCCGGGAAGCCCTCCCTCTAGGTTCTCTGTAGTTTCTGTTAATAACAAGTAGAAGGAGTAATTTAAGTGAGCGGTTACCCCACTCTGACGACTGGTTTTTTTTGGAGTTAGATTCTAGTTGATTTTAAAAATATAACGCCAGATTTTGTTTCTTAAATTTCAGGAGTCGTAGAGATTGTTCCTAACTTGGGGACTGCCTGCCCTCTAGGAGGGAGTAGTTTACGGGCGTGTAGCCCACTGTGTGTTCGGGGAGCCCGAGGAAAGGCCCCTGAGGATGGCCGCACTCAGGGGCACGCTGGGGCCTCACAGAGCCCCGCCCGGCCCCACTGAGCTGCCTCTGCAGCCTCCAGGACAGATTGACGGTCGCCAAGGGCATCCAGCTTGTGCCAGCCGTCGCGTTTGTCCCTGAGGTGGCTGTATCGCCAGCACACCCTACCCCGGCGAGGCGCGCCAGACGGGGCCCAGGAGTGCAGGGTACCCACTGCACTGTTGGCAGCCGGGCGGGGCCTCTGAGGCCGATGTGACCCTCCTCTTGAATGCTCTGCAGTTGCCTAGAATAAAACTTACTAGCAAAAGCAGGCTCCCATTCTCCTCTGTCAGGACCGGTCTCCGGGGCGGGCAGCGGGCGGGGGGCGCCTTCGTGGCTCTGGTCACTGCACACGGGGAGCTGAGCCTTGGCTCGTGGTTTCAGAGATCACAGTCGGCTCAGCGGAGGACAGCGCACCTCGGGGAGGCGCCCTGAGAGGAGTGGGCTGGGCAGGGTGTGCCCAAAAGACAGCCAATGTGGCCGTCCAGCTAAAACTCCCCAGTGGATTCATCCAGATGATGCACTGGCTGAAGTTGGAGCCCTCAGGGTCCTCTCAGTTCCTGGGATCCCACCCATTGGCGTTCAGAGACACTGACCATCAGCCGTAATAGGGTCCTGCTCGGGTGGGTGACCTGCGCTCTTCCCATGTGTGGGGCAGACAAGGGCCTGGGCGAGAAGAGCCCGGGCCCGGTGGGGTTGGTGGGCAGCCTGACCCCACCTGGTGCTGGTCGTGAAGTCAGGCAGGTGCCCCGGGGATCCTAGGCACCTGGTGGAAGTGTCGGCTTAGGGAAGCTGGATGTGGTGGCCCACCTCTGGAATCCCAGCGCAGGGAGGCTGAGGCAGGAAGAGGCCTGTGAACGGAGGGGTCCTGAGTTATTTTAGTAAGTTCAAGTCCAGCCTGGAATAAATGATGCCATGTCCTAAAAAAGTAAAACGTTGGCTGGGCCTTGGCACTACGAGACTCTCTGTCCCACCCTTGAATGCTCTCGCCTCCCAGGTGGTGAGTGGTTTAACGCAGCCAGCCTCCTGCCTGGCACCGTGGCGGGAAAGGTAAAATACGAGTACAGCCCCAGATCTCCAGCAAAGCTGACTTCCTCGAGACGAGGCCGTAACTGTGTTACAGCAGTTGGACGAGGGTACCCTTTCCTGCGCGCTCTTATGCTGGCATGGTTTTTTTTTATTCTTTTTTTTTTTTTTTTGAGACAGGGTCTCGCTTTGAAGTTCAGGCTGGTCGTGAGCTCACTGTGTAGCCCAGGCAATACGCCACGAACTCAGCAATCCTCCTGTCTCTGCCTCCCGAGTGCTGGGATGACAGGCGTGAGCCACCACGTCCGGCACTGTGGTATGTAGCATTGATTGCTGGTGGGCACGAGTCACCACGCCCAGCATTCTATGTGGTTACCGGGATCAAACTCAGGACCTTGTGCTTGTGAGGCAGGTGCCAGAACCACTGAGCTGAATCTCCGGCCCCTGCTGGCATGGTTTTATTTCCTTAAATAAAAACAACTCCCACCCCGTGCTGTGGGTGCTTTCCGGTTTACACAGGTACAGGAGGAGGCTGGAGAAGCGTCTCCCTTCAGAGGTGCCTCAGAGCTCACCCGCAGGGTGCTCCCGTCCTTGGCGCAGAGTTAGGGCTGCATTCTGAGTCCGTCGCCCCGCTGTGTGGGCTGCGAGCCACCCCGTGCCCATCCCCGAGTCCGAGCCTGGGCCTGGTGCAGGGGAGGTCCTGTGGGGAGAGCCTGCCCTGGAGCAGCTGAGGAGATGGGAAGCAGTGTCAGGCGCAGGGAAATGCAGATTGGAGCCACATTGTCACACGTCACTTTCCTGTCTCCACAGCTCAGGTCCTAGTGGTGGCGGTGCACATCTGTAACCTCTGTGCTAGGAGGCCGAGGCAGGAGAATCACTGTAAGAGGCCAGCCTGAGCTACGTAGCTCAGAGCTCCCCTGAACTCCACAGTGAGGCCCGTCTCGAGACAAACAATATAAAAACCAGGTTTCTTCCTCTCCGTATGCATGGTTCTTTGCTAGACTCGCACCATACTCCATTTTGCCTTCGTGGGTGCAACACAGGAGGGACATGGGTAAGGGGTTGTCTCAGCTTCCTGGTTGTTAGGAGGAGCTGAGACAGTAGAAAAGGCCATGTGTCCAGTGAGGCAGAGGGCTGTTAAGTTCAGAGGACAATTATCTTAGACAAGGGACACTGGGAAGGCTTTAGGAGAAGTGCCACAGCCATTTGTACATTGTGACACGCTTCATCCTTGTAGCTGGTGGGTCACTATTGTCTCTGGCATTCCCCGTCTTCAGACGTTTGGCTTGAGTTCGTCATGAAGTGTGGGACACCTAGTCAGAGCCTTCTTCTGTGCCACGGGGCAGAAGACCTGCCCTCCGACTGCCCTCTGCCCCTGTCCTCCTACCCTGAAGAGGTGCCAGTGAGCTGGCCCTAGAGGACGGCCAGGGCACCCTGGCCAGGGCAGGAGGTGTGAGGAGCCACACAGACAGGCAGCAGCTCCCCCAGCGTGGCAGAGGGTGGGCGCGAGTGTGGCGGACAGGGCAGGGCAGGGCAGGCCGAACGTGCGGGTTTACGTGGCCGGGGATGGGGCCGAGGAAGGTCGAGCAGCACCGGAAGGACTCCGTCTCTGACCTAGGTGGTAAGTTAAGCAGCGTTTCCAGGGCTTTGGCTGGACAGCGAGCAGGAGCCGTGGGCGACGGGGACCCGGACACAGGCAGCGCCTGCAGATGGATGACAGGAAGCGGAAGTGCCTCTCGGTCGCAGCCCACGGAGGTGCTCCCGGAATGTGTAGGGGTGCAGAGCACGGGGCTCCTCACGGTGCGGGGCTGTCCGCCGTGCGGAGGGCTTATGCAGGAAGGGCACTGGGCTCCTCTTCTGAGCGTTTCCCTCCACACTTCGTCCTGACATCCTCTCACTGTGTGTCCAGGTCCTGACCTAAATGACCTGCTGGGCGTAGGTGAGGAGGCTCCTGGAACCACCCCAGCTGCTCCGGCCTGGGTGGCACCGCAGCGCTTGAGCATCCTGACGCCCCTCTGGGTGAGCCAGGGTGAGACCATGACCTTGAGCCTTGGGTGCCCCCGCTGCGCAGAGGCCTGTGGTGGGTGGGCCGCCTCTGAGGACTTGTGCGATGCATGTCCAGGGTCTTGGCGTCCATGTGAGAAATCTGAGCATCTGCAGCTCAGAACTGTGCACCCACAGGTCCCCAAGCCCAGACAGCTATTTAATAGAGAATAATTAAGGATGTGAGGAATTGTATTTCAGTGCCACACCTGGCCTGACACCCAGGCCAGACGATGACATTGTAGTGCAAAATGTTTGATTTTTCAAATATTTTAAAAAATCAGAGTGAGAATAGTGAGTAGTTTGGGAGCTGATAAACAGGACAGTCATTCTCAGAAGGACCAGCGTTAAAGCAGGACCCCAGGGGACTAGGTAGGGCACATTCTCATCCCCAGGAGAGACTGCCAGCTGTGCCTGGCTACACGTGGCAAGTGCTGAAGGTACCTGCAAAGCGAGGTGCTTTCTACAGTACTAGGACCAAGAACTCAGCAGGTGTAGCAGAGTTCTGGGTGTGGGTCATGGACGCCCACCCCGGGAATGGTGGAACCCATCAATAGGGTTGTACCTGGATGGAATAAAAAGGGAAAGAAGGGAAAACACGTGTGTGAGCGCACACGGGCCAGCTGTCAAGAATTACCGCTCTCTCCCTGGAGCATAGCTTGTTAAACAGTAACCCTTTTTTTGCTCCAATCCTTTTTCCGGACTCTTGTTGTTTGCCCTGGACATTAACGATTAGTTCACAAAGTCAGAATTTAACAGCATGTTAGTCTTTAAAATACAGGACTGACTGACCCTTGAAGAGATCCTACGAAAGGGACTTCCTATCTTCAGGACACATTTACAAGTTGGATTAACAAAAATTTCCAAAATGAATAATGCTAAACATTGTTTGGGATTGTGTTTCCTTGAACTAACTCCGAATAGTGGCCCAGGAAGGGTAAGGTTTGCTAGTTGAGCATAGCTTTGTTTGGATTAAACATCTGGAGACATAACCCCCTTTTCTCAACAACACTAACTCATACAAAGGGAAAAAAGAATCCCAATTATTTCCTAGCGGGGACATTTTCTGGCTTACAAGTCAGACTCTAGAAGAAAGGGAAATGCAGAAAAAGCAGAAAAACACACCGCGCACAGCACATTTTAATGTACTGCCAGGGTTAATTCTGGTTTTCCAGAATGAAGTGGTCGAGCTGCAGAGGAGGAAGACCTGGACGCCGGCTGATTCAATCAAGGCGCCCCGGACCCGCCCCGGGGACACAGGACTTCGGCCGTGGTCCGGCCTGAGTCCCGGGCTGAAGGGCTCCCGAGTACTCAGGAGATGGGCAGGGCCTGCCTGGGTGTGGCCGGGAGGCCTCAGGGACTCGCGGAAGGTGCCTGCTGCAGGGTGGGACCCGCGAGAAGGGAGAAGGGAGAGGCCCGAGCGGCCCGGCGAGGCTGAGATCCCGTAAAGCTTGGGGTCTGTGTAGGGGAGGGCTTTGCTTTTTCTTAGTCCGTATTTGCAGTCCATGACGATCACGCCCATCCTGAGGGTTGGTCCGTGTACATATAGTTTAATTCTTTTAAAGTCTGCACGCAGGGCAGCGGTTAAGGCATAAACTACCACCGAGCTACATCCCTGAGCCCTTTTGTTTTTTAACTGACTTCAGGTTCTCCGCTGATCTTCCTATCTGCGCTGGGAACGCAAGGGGCGTCGGCCTCTCGCCCGTCCTTCTGTCCCGGCGTCGCCGAGCTCCGGACCGCGCTTCTCCTCGGGGCGCCCGCGGCGCGCGGTCCTACGGCCTGCAGGGGGCGCTGCGCAGGCCCGCGGGCGCCGCCGCCGCCCTCAGCGCTCCAGAAAGGGCCGGCGGGGCACGTGGCTCGGGACGCAGCTCGCGGCCGCCAGGCAGCACCGAGGCCGGGCGGCGCCGCCCTCCGCCCGCGCGGGCCCCGAGCCGCCGAGCCCCGAGCCCCGAGCCCCGAGCGCGAGCCCCGAGACGACGCGGCCGAGCGGCGCCCGCCCAGGTAAGTGCCCGCCCGGCGCGGTCGCGCGGCCCACTGCTCGCGGCCTGCCGGAGACGCCGCGGCCCGGGAGAGCGCAGGCCGCCAGGCGGGGGCGCGGAAGGGGCGGCCCGGGCGCCTCCGCGGGTGTCGGGCGGGTCAGGCTGGACCCCGCGGAGAAGCCACCCGAAAACCTAACGGGCTGCTCGCCTCGGCGGGAGGTGCCGGACGGGGCTCGCAAGATCCCCCACCCCCGCCCCGTTTAGGATTATTGTAGCTGTGTTAGTTGGGTTTTTGAGACAAGGTCTCGCTGTGTAGTTAAGGCTGGCCTCCTTCTCTGAGATCCTCCTGCTTCAGCCTCCCCATCCCTAGGATTATGGGGGTGTACCTCTGCCTTTTAGCAATTTTAGAATACTGGTTTAAAAATGTGCAGTACTACCAATTGAGAGAAAACAACCCTTTGGCCATTTATTTTCACTTTATTTCAGTGGCTATACGGATTAATGGGCCTTTTGGTCATTTTTGAGATACTGGGAAAATGCTTGTAAAGAGTCCAACTATTGTTACTTCTTCTCAGTGCAATTTTCTGAGATCTTTATTTTCCGGGATCTTTATTTTCCCGGATCTTAACCCCCCCCGCCCCCACCGTTGTGATTTAACCCAGAACCTTCACACTGAGCCATGGTCCCCAACCCTTTCTTTATTCTTTAATTTTTAAAATTAAAAAATTTTTTTTAAAGACAGGGTCTCGTTTTGTAGTTCAGGCTGGCCCTGAGCTCCCTATGTAGCCCAGGCAAGCCTCGAACTCAGCCATTCTCCTGCCTCTGCCTCCCGAGCGCTGGGGTTACTGGCGTGAGCCCTGCTCTTTATTTTTATTTTTATTTTATTTTATTTTTATTTTTTTTGAAACAGGGTCTCGCTTTGCAGTTCAGGCTGGCCCTGAGCTCACTATGTAGCCCAGGCAAGCCTCGAACTCAGCCATTCTCCTGCCTTTGCCTCCCGAGTGCTGGGATTACAGGCGTAAGGCACCACGCCCAGTTCCCTCTCTTTATTTTTATTTTTTTATTTTTTAGTTTTTTTTGAGAGAGGGTCTCGCTTTGTAGTTCAGGCTGGCTCTGAGCTCACTATGTAGCCCAGGCAAGCCTCAAACTCAGCAATCCTCCTGCCTCTGCCTCCCGAGTGCTGGGATTACAGGCATGAGCCACAACGCCCGGCTCCCTCTCTTTATTTTTAATTCTGAGAGAAGCTCTCACTAAGTTCTTCAGGCTGGGCTCAGATTTGCCAGCCTCCTGCCTCAGCCTCTCAGAGTGCTGGCATTATAGTTGTGACCACCCTGTCCAGCTCTTGAGTGCTTTTTAAACAGAACGAAGCCTCTTTTCCTGTTGGAGAGTTTGCTCTGTGTTCTGCCGCATTCCCAGAGTGCATGGGAGGTGGGAGGGGTGGGGCCTCTGCAGGGTTCTGCCCTGTTCCTGGCAGAGCCTGTGACTATG
>PVIC010029711.1:0-22350 GCA_004025085.1 Thryonomys swinderianus
AAAAATCAGACAACCAAAACTTCAAGAGGAGAAGCAACTTATGCAACTTTATACAACTAGCCAAGACTAGCACACTCTAACTCCTAAGTTTCATATCCATGAAACAACTGCCTAGGATGATGGTATAGGAGTAAGATTCTTAACTGATTTTGCTCATGTATAAAGATTCCTTCTTATTGGGTAGGGGTAAAATGATCTAATATGAAAAAGGAAAAGTTAACAGAAAAAGAATTCCTATCATGCTTTCCGGACCTTAAATGGAAGTACTACAGAGCCAGGCACTCTTGACTAAATGTTCTCTCCTGTCTTAGGAGACACATGTGTGCCTCATTGTTTAGTTGGCATGAACGGGAAAGAAAGCCCAGATGCTCCTCCACCTGTTTTAGAAGCTGTCAGGCCACTGCAGCAAGTGAATTCAGCATCCTGACCTGGTATAGTTCCTGCTGAGCTATATTCTGAGTTTTTTATAATTAAAGACATACTAGTTCAGGTCTTATAAAGAAGTTATCACAGGGCTGGAGAATTAGCTCAGTGTGGTCCAGCACCTGTGTAGCAAACTCAAGTTCCCTGGTTCTATCCCTAGTAAACACATACAACAATACTGGGTATAGTGACTCACACCTACCAGCAATCTACCACATACCACAACACTGCGTGTGGTGGTTCATGCCTGTGGTGGAGGTAGAGGCAGAGGCAGGAGGATTGCTGAGTTTAAGCTTGCCTGGGCTATATAGTGCGCTCAAGGGCAGCTGGAACTACAAAGTGAGACCATAAAGAAGCTATCACAGGGAGTAAGCGAGGAGTGAAGTCGAGATTTTTTTCTGCTCTGCTTCTTATTCTCCCACACAGCAGAGAGCAGAGATGGGCGAACCTTTTAGGGCATTCCATGACAATAAATGGCCAGTTGTGTCATGCGGGCCATGAGTTTGCCACCGCTGGCACAGAGGGAGGTCAGGCTCATCTGCCGGTTTCCTGTGAACAACTGAACAGAAGAAATTTTGAAGTGTTCTTCTAAGGATGTGACAGTCCATCCTATTGGAATAAGATCTGATAAAAGATCCATGTACAAGAACTTGAAAGTATCAAATGAAGATTTAGGCACATCACAGGAAGGGAAGGCAAAGAGAAATTGGTTTTGTCGTTCTGGTTTCATTTTTATTTGGTTATATTTTATTTGTGGGGCCATAATTTAATTAGAACAATGTTTTCCTGCAAGATAAAGAGGTTTTGGTTACGCTGTGTCTGAGACAAAGCATATGGGTCAGAGTGTAGTCTAAGGATCAACAGAAAGACCAGGCTTGTGTGGAGCCCTGAAATGTCAGGGACCAAATGACACCATCGGCATCCCTGCAATCTGACAAGGTACCATCCATCTGCTGCCACTCAAGGTGAAAGGTGCCAAGGACAGAGGCCAAGGCTGCGGACAGCTCTCAGAGCAAGTGGAAAAGGCCCTTCAAGGACCTGCTGGGTCCTAGAATCTAAAGAGCGCAGGAAAAGGAAGCAAGTTTTAGGGTTGAATCAGAGGCTCTAGAAAGGGATCAGTAATAAGAAAACAGAGCTGGATTTTTCAATTAAGAAACTAACAGCAGACTCATAGTGGGGGGAAAGCCTAATGGTACACTCATAACAGCAGACTCATAGTGGGGGGAAAGCCTAATGGTACACTCAGACTCTAAAAATAAAACAGCGGGCTGGGGATTTAGCTCAGTGGTTCAGGCATCTGCCTGGCAAACCCAAGGTCCTGAGTTCAATCCCCAGTACCACACACCTCAATGCTGTGGCGTGGTGGCTCATGCCTGTAATTCCAGCACTCAGGAGGCAGAGGCAGGAGGACTGCTGAGTTTTGAGACCAGCCTGGGCTACATAGTGAGTTCTGGGTTAGCTTGAACTACAAAGTGAGAGCCTGTCTCAAAAAACTAAAAAATTAACTAAATAAATGAAACAGCACAGACTGAGTGGGTTCAACAACTTAACTGATTTTCTCACAGTTCAGGAGGCTGGGAAGCCCCAAAGAATGTGCCAATATGGTCAGTTTTGAAGCAGGCTCCTTTCACCACCTGTGGACTGCAGCTTTGTCACATGGCATCAAGTGACAGGACAGAAGGATCACATGAGTTCTCTGGTATCTCTGTGTGCAGACAATATCCCATCACAAGGGCCACACCTCTGTGACTCACAAAATCGTCCCCAAAGGTTAATTTAAAATGTACGACACTGGTGATGGACAGATGCATTTAAGTGGGGGAAAGAAGACACAATTCAGTCCATAGAGAAAGGAGTTTAGGAAAACTACTGGGGTAAAAAGCAGGCAGTCGTGTGCTCACAAACAATGGGAAATAAAGCAGAACAAGGCCTAGTCACTAACTGTGAGAACCAGTAATAGGCTGGTATTTGAAGAGTAGCTTGTGAGAGAAGAAAAAGAAAAAAAAGAATCTTCTTAGGAAAAAAAAATCTCATGCTTAATTTGCTAGACATTTTTTTTCTTTCCAGATCCAAAGTGAGCTATTGATGTATTTTTTTCATATTTCCTATCCCAACATATAATTTCCCCAAATCAGATAAACATTCTTTAAAAGTCACTCATCACACATGATTAAGAGGAAAAGCACATATTACAAAGCAATGTGTACCGTGTGACCCAGTTTGTTTAAATGTTCATGAGTAAAGTTTTTTTAGAGGGCCGTACATACAAAACGTTTGTATGTACGTTTATTTCTAGGAGACAGCACTTGGGCTGCACTATGCTGCACTCAGTGAGGAAAACAGATGACCCTGGATGGCTTGAGCACAAAGCGATGCTGCAGTTCGGAGCCTACAACACTGTGGAAGCTGAGAGCAGAGATGTGTGGAGGCTTTGGCCAGTGTGGCTGTGGCACCCTTGGCAATCAGGGACCACTCCCGCTCCCGCTCCCGCTGCAGCAGGCTCTGGCCAGTCCAGGGAGCACACCCGTGTGCATGGCTTGTCAGCCTGTGCGGTAGCTCCCACCAGGGCTCCCACCTCCCTTCCTACAGGTGAACGCGGTGTATGTGTTGGCTGCACCCAAACCATATCCAGCACCTATGTGGTAAGCACGCCCGGGAAGCAGCCTCAGGGCCCATGGCCTCAAGGAGTTTGGGTCAAGAGGGAAGGCCAGGCGCAGTGCCAAGGACGGACTATCAATTTATCTTACACAAAATAATAGTGTGAAATAAGAAGAAAAGAAATGCCAATATACATAACAAGCAAGAAAATATGCGTAGCCTCGCCACCTTTTCTGCAACTACTCACGCAGCTAGAGGTGTTAGGTTTAGAACTTCCTTCTACTAAGAACCCCACATATCCTTTGTGTTTGGCACCTAGCATCTCCACTAGTTAGAATTCATCCTTGGCCTAGGGAGGCAAATCAAAATCTTTATTCCTCTAATCTACTTTTACTGCTTCACAATTTCTAAGAGGTAAAACAAATCTCATGTTGCAGGCATAGTTCTCACTGTTGTTCAGTATAGTAACAATTTCCCCTTCAGAGGCACGCTAGGCAGTAAATAACCACCTTCTGTGCTTGTGGGTTAAGTGGTGTGAAATGCAGTCTGTCGACACTCAAGGGAAGCATTCCTTTACTCTCTGGTGGAGTGCTGTAGCCTTGGAGGACTGGCAGCACAGGACAAAGGTGGAAGCCAAGAGGCAATCATTTCTCCACTGAGCCTTGAGGTTCCTCAGTGAGAAGAGCCACTTTTACTTCCCTTCTTGGTCCTTGGATCTAAAAAAGGCAGCACCATACACTCTCCCAGTTAGGGACGGTCTTATCTCCAGGACGTTCGAAAAGGTTCCGTTTTTGGATTACCCTGTCAGTTCTGGGTTTGTAAAGTGGGGAACTGGGTAAGAAACCACGGTCCTCCATCGTGATGCCAAGTCACGACTCAGCACCAGCGCACAGTTTCTCACCACACACAGCAAGTATCGTTTCTGTGGGTTGCCCTTTTATGTCAGTTATAGAAATGGTGATTTCAGCCACTAGCACAAGTCCCTGCAGGGACTCACCACTGCAGTCCTGTCGGCCAATAACACATCAGCCCAGTCCACATTTACTGCAGCAGATCACTGGCACCAAAGAGCTTGTTTTAATCATGTCACTCCCCTACCCAACAGTCCTGACACCCCAAGTCTTTGAAGTCATCATTTTGGGGGGAAACGGAACCCAGGGCCTGTATGTACACTGAGTTACACCCTCATCCTATGTTTTTAAATTTTTATTTATTACTTTTATTTTGAGACAGGACCTTGTTAAGTTACTACACTGCATAGGCGAAACAAACTTAGGATCCTCCTGTCTCAAACTCCCAGGCTACTGGGGATAAAGACACATGCTGCCACGCCCAACTTAAGCATCATTTAACACGATCTTCTACTGAACCTAGTCTTAAACTAAGCAAAATGCTACAGGTAAAAATCAGATTCTATGGTAAGAAGCGTTGTATCAAAACATACATCGTCGGTCTCACTGTGAGCTTTCCATTCTGTTCTCAAACCGATAAATCCCAATCTTAGCATATACAATGTGATTTAAAGATACAGTAAGTATTTTTTTAACATTAAAGTGAAAGACACATTGCTGTTAATCTCTGTTACGGTAGTCCTCTCCTTGCTTTAAACACGCTTATCCCATTGTTTGTGCCACTGTGTGTAGCAACTGTACAAGTTCTTTTCTGTGTCTTTTAGTTGTGATGTCATGGCTGCCTCACAGTCCTGAGTCGATTCAAAACATTTACCTTTCACAGCCATTTTAACTCTGGTGTCAGACCCAGAGGATACAGCGGAAGAGGACACAGTGCAAAGTTTGCATGCCCAGCTGCCTTTTCCTTGGATGGCACTTGGCAGCAGTTTGGATCCTACGTCCCTGGTACACAGTTACAAACTTCCAGAGCTTCTTCAAGAGACTGGCAAGAATGGTGGAGTGAGTATAGTTGAAGAGGAGCACTGGGAGGAGGGTTAAAAGCAATTGCTGGGCCAGATATTTAGCTCAGTGGTTCCAGTGCTTGCCTAGCAAGAACAAGCTCCTGAGTTCGATCCTGGTAACCACATACAACAGTACTGAGTATGGTGACTCACGCCCACCAGCAATCAGTACCACACAACACAATGCTGGGTGTGTTCATGCCTGTCACTCCAGCACTGAGGAGGAAGAGGCAGGAGGACTGTTGTGAGTACAAGGCTTGCGTGGGCTACATAGTGAGCTCAAGGCCAGTCTGAACTACAAAACAAGACTTTATCTAAAAAAAAAAAGCAACTAGCTGGGCGTGGTGGCTCACACCTGTAATCCCAGCACTCGGGAGGCAGAGACAGGAGGATTGCTGAGTTCCAGGCTTGCCTGGGCTACATAGTGAGCTCAGAGCCAGCCTGAACTACAAAGTGAGACCCTGTCTCAAAAAAAAAAAAAAAAGCAACTGCTAAGATTTTAACATTCACCCTCTATTTTGAGCATATCTCATATTTTTCAAAGTTTTTATTGACATAAATTAACAAAACCCTACAAATCTTTGGAGTTTTTGCTTTATCTTCCAGGTCATGGTGGAATCTGGTGACTAAGTCCTTACTTAAAGAGGAATGAAGCAGGACTGGAACACCTTGTCATACCCTATCTGGAGGAACTCCTTATGGAGTCTCCAGACAAGGCGTGGCTGGCTTCAGCAGGTGGGGAGCACAGAGAACTTCTGCAGGTATAAGGGTTCATTGGAATCTAGCTAAAACGCTCCCAAATCCTCGGCATTTCAGCTTTCCTGCTTCTGATTTATCCTCACCAAAGAATCCTGATATGGCTTATAATTCAATTTACACAGTAGTTCAGCAACCCGCAGTGTCTGATCCTTGGCTCCATCAGTGCTGTGACTGTAGGAAACAGAAAATGTAGGGCAGTCACAGAAGGGCCTTGTTCTTCTGGTTGGGACCTGAGATAAAAAACTGTGAACTATAAGATTGTCATCTGCTTTTCTTAAGCACTCTGGTATTGCTTCCATGTGGATATACCACAGCCCACCTCCTCTCAGCTATCCCTTTCTTAGTGATTTCTCAACTTCTACAAAGACAGCCTCTAAGGAACATGGTACTGGCCTTAGCAGGGATGACCAGTGGAAAGGCCAGTTCCCCAAACCTTGTGTATGGGAGGACAGTGAGAAATTACTCAACAAGGTCACACTGCTTCTAGCAAGTGGGCTCATCACAGCAGACGGAAGGCCCAACACTTCCCCAGAAGATGCCTCAGGCTCTGCCGCTCAGAGGAAGGAGGAGCCTCACCTGAGCAGCACCCCTTAGCCTAGCCTGACTACCCCAACAAGGACCAGCACATTTCCATAACAAGTACTGGCAGAATCCAAAGTGATATGTGACCAGAAGCAATCTTCCCTTAAACAGGAGCCACCAATAAATGTTTATGGTCAAACAGCTCGCTGTTTATTAAGGTAGCAGGTTAGCCACTACATTTAATTTAAACTTTGTGTAATGGAGTTTTTTTAGGTGATAATTGAAGCATTTTTGGGGGGGCACAACTCACTAAGCCCATTTGAATTAATCTCCTCAAGCATTTGTGTAACATGTTTCAATGCAGACTGCAAATTTGCCAGTGTTCTCTTTTAGGGTCTTTTAAATCTGCTACAATCATCTCTTTGGGCTGAAAATTCTTCTCTGCTCATGTATTTCTAACCTACAATCACTCTGAAGACTGGGATACAATTTAAAAGCCCTAACTTTCTAAATTAGAATATGAAATTTATTGTGTGGCTCCAGCATAGTGCAAATTTTTCCACGTCCTTCCCCAGAAAACAGACGCCCCTCAAGACGCTCGCAGAGAAGGCCCATCATTACTGCGACTCTCTGAGCTGGAACCAAAATGCACCCAAAGATTCCCCTGACCTTGGAGGAGAGACGTTAAGCAGTAGCCAGTAATCCCTAATTATGGTGTGGATGAGCGTTCGCGGACAAAGTGCCGTCTCTCTAATAAGGCTGGTTCCGCCCCCGGCTTTCCTCAGAGCTGCTCCTGGCACCACCAGGAAGGTAAAAATGTTCTCATCTTGGCTCAGTAACTTTCCCTGAACAACAGGATAGAGAGTACCAAGGAGCGCTGTGTGCAGGATGCCTGGGGGCCACCTGGTTGGCAAGCAAGGAAGACGGATTCCCTGAGGGAAACTTTCATGAAGAGAAAATGGAGGAAGGAAGAGGCAGCCTGGGCTTTCACTCCAGCTCCACCTTCAGCTATTTCTTAAGCTCCAGATTTCTCAACAATAAAATGATGGATCCAACTGTGTACATACACCATGAGTCTGGTAAGATAATTAAGTTAATGGTGGTAAACAATTTAAGATATGTTCAACATGTATAGATTACACAGAAACCTACATACTGCTTAGTTATAAGCCACATTCATGAGTCTCTCACAATCCCCCAGGGAAGCAGAGCGCAGTGGTCCAGAGCGGACTTGGCCAACACCAGACACCATAGCATCACCACCCAACCCTGAGCAGGCTCGGCTTCGACCGCGAGTGTCACAGTGTTCCACTCGCCTCATCATCCACAAGCGTCATCACTAAGCCAAAGCTCACCCCACGCTGCCTGTCTCCGTTACCATAGAGATTGCAGTCAGGATAGGACAACAGAGGGAAAAGCCTGTGACTAACAAAGCCAAGAGAAAGCGCGTTACAAACTCGAGGCTGTAGTTACACAGAACATGTCGTCCTTGAGACTCACTCCATGCCCACACCAAAGACAGGGCTCGGTGGTGCAGGGGAAGCTGACGGGAGGCCCAGTACCTGATGGTGGTGCCTTGCAAACGGTCTATCTTCTTATTGAGCTCAGCAATGATGCTGTGGAGTTCCGTGATGCGTTCCTCATACCGAAGTGTCGTTCGCTCCTGGACATCCTCATGTTCTCTCATGAGGTGCGACTGCTCACACTGGGACCAAGAGAACAGGACAGAAGGGAAGGTGAGTAGACACACCTTTTGGCAATAAGCCTCCATTTTACGTCTTCCACCCATAGCAGCCTTGATGCGGGTTGTGCCCAGCACAGAACCCATGGCTGCTCAATGGCTGGCACTGAGAAGACACATCAGCTCTGTGATGCCTATGGCGTCATTTGAGGTGCTGCTTTTCCAGCACTCATTTTCTCTCTGAGAACAGTCCCTCAGCTGTAGCTGGTCCTATTCAAGGAGCCTGCTTCCCCTCAGCCAGCAAATGGGCAAGAGGCCCATGCTGAACTCACCACACACCTTCGCTGGGGATCTGAATCTTGTGCACACGAACCTAAAGTTGCGTGGTATGGACTCAGCAGTAGCCTAAGACTGTCCTTTAGTTCCTACTGCACATATAGTAGTTCATAGCTGCTTAGTTTTCTTTTTGCCAATTAATTCCTTCTATACTAAGCTTTGCAAGTTATTTTTCAACCAAATAATCCAAATGACATGACAACATGTCTGTGTGGCTGGATAATGTGTGCATGGAATGCTTTCGGACAGTCCTCCTTCCCATATCATCAATGCCCAAAAGGCAGGACAAAGTGCTTTCGGTACTGAGCTCTGGGCTCTGGCATACGGCCTGGGTCCCTGTGGGTGACTTACCAGTGTTATGGAAGAAACTGCCGTGCATCACACCATCGTGAGGGCTACTTTGCAGAAACAATAGCAGAGGCTGAAAAGCTTTCCTTACTCAGTGTTGATGGACTAAGAAGCAGCAGAAAACACTTGCAAAGACAGTTTACATTCTAAGGAACCTGTTCACTTTTTTCATTCCTCTCTAGCCTCCTACACTCGCACCTATCCGTGTGGAGCTCATGTCACTGAGAGCACAATGAATCTCTCCACAGGGGAGGAGCAAGTGTCCCGCTTGTGTCCTTGTTGACCACACTCAGCCCTCATTCATCCCTGTCTAGTGGTGGAATTTTAATTTTACTTTCAACAGTTTTTCTAATGCCAAGAGCCTTATGTTTTTGGCAGCTTTGTATTTTCAGCAGTCAGGAAAGACTTTTTACCCATTATTATACCTTGAACGTGTCTCTCATCCCTCAACTGGCCAAATTTCCACAGGTGTAACTCAGGGAAGAAACAGAAAGTTTTCACACGTAAAGAGAATGCTTTACTCGCTTTACTCAGCCTAACTCAATAATGGAACAGAAGTACTCAATGAAGACATGTGACAGACACCTTAGTGTAGCTGACGGGGATCATACATGACCTTCTGAAGTAGCTTGAGTGGTATAAGGTCATTTCCTTAGGAGTTACTCAGGGCTGCAGAAACAAGACCAGAAGCAACAAGACTGTAGGGTGCTATACCACGGACCTCTGCGGGTAGGTACCTTCAGGAAAATACCGCTCTGAGTGACTGTTTTTAACAATCACGTGAAACATCAAATAACAACCACTCAAGGTCAAGTTCTCAGGAAATACGTAGGGCCAGAGGTGACAATGAAGAGAGAGTAAAAACCACTTGTGCAAGCTGGAATGTAGCTCAGTGGTACAGGGCACATTTAGCATGCATGGAGCCTTGGTTCAATGCCCAGCACAAAAGCAAAAGAGCCATGTCTATGCAAAAACTTTCCTAACGAGTAACAGACCATTGACATTCTTTCCAGGTGTTTAGACTTTTTTTTTATCCACAGTGCATAAAAAAAAAAAAAATTTTTTTTTTGAGACAGGGTCTTGCTTTGTAGTTCAAACTGGCCCTGAGGTCACTCTGTCGCCCAGGCAAGCCTTGAACTCAGCAATCCTCCTGCCTTTGTGTCCCTATAGCTGGGATTATAGGTGTGAGCCACCATGCTCAGCAACAGTGCATCAAATTTTAAAAGCAGCAAGAGAAGTTTACAAAAGGAGAGTCTCAAAAACAGTTCCCCCCATGCTTCACTGCCACATACCAACAGCACAACCCTCCTCCTCTCAGCACCCACAAAACACCCATGAGCTCTTGTGACTGGTCTCACTCCCAGCCCAAGCTGTGAGGCTGTCATGTGCACATGTGGGCACAGAGGATGTTCCACGGAGGTCACCAGCTCCGGAACTTTTAATGTTTATAGGCTGATGCCCAGTCTTTGACCTGGACCATGTCTGGGCTCTGGCTCCTTCCTTCACTGCCATGTTGCTAGTTCCTCCTCTTTTCTTTTTCACATTCAGTTTTTTGGGGCTAGAGTTTTATGTGAAACATTTTTTGTTTTCACATCAAACACTACCCAAACCTACACAAGCAAGCAACCGCAAAATCACAACAGCAAGGAGGTCCAAGTGTTTATGTAAGAAAATGGCGCATGATCAATCAGGAGCCACCAAAAGAGCACCTGGGTGTCACCTGCACCATGACCAGACGCCCGACGGGTAGCAGAGACTCCAAAGAGAGCCAGGTTGAGGTCTGGTGTTGCACCGCTTCTGCCCAAGCCTCTGACTGGAAAATCAGCCTGGAGAGTGGGAGCAGGAACAAGAGACAACAGGAAGCCTGATGATTCAGTCAGACAGAGCGGAGAGACTCCCATGTACACTGGCAACTTGAAGGTTCACTACGGAGTAGTAATGAGAATATATTGGAGGAAAAAAGATTTTTTTAAGCTAAGCACACAGAAGTCTGGCTTACATGCCTACATTTTTCCTTATGTATTTTTTTAAATGGCAGAAAGCGCCAGAATTTAATATTACTTTCTCTACAGACATCTTGGCAATTCTTCCTTTCCCATCATGTCTAAGAGACTTGCTGGTGCCACGGGGGAGGTGATTATGAGACTTTGAAGGGAACCATGATCATGATATCCAAGTGGATGGACAACTCTCCGACTTCTAGAGAACAAAAGCATGTGCAGAAGGGGGGAGGTGGGAAGAGACAGGAAAGCGGTGCCCTGGGCTTCTCTATAGTGGAGACACAATACCAGCAAAGTCGCTACCAAGTCAGTCCTAGCCCTAGATACATGACAGGCTAGGCTGGCTATCTGTGCAAATCGACATCCTCTTCTGAGCACACCACTCCTCTGCACACGCTCATTGTTTTCAGCCACAGTTGTGTTAAATAAATCAAGGAACTCAAAGCTCAGGGAAAGCCCCGAGTACCTCCAACGTGTGGTGCAGGGAAAAGTGGAGTGACTCTCCTCTAAGCAACAGTGGAGGAGGACACAAGGTGTGACCCGTAGGAATCACAGAATCCGGCAGAACAGTCCCAATAATGGTGCAAAAGCCAGTTCCAGGAACACAGCACTGAGCCTCCTGCTCTGGGACATCCCAGGGAGCAGGACTGGCCTCTTGAGGTGAAGCCCAATGTTGTTACTGTAGTACGGTTTCCAAACCAGTGCCTCTCCCCACCCAGAGTTTTCACACCTGAGAAGCCATTTTGTTTTTCCCTCAAGTTCTGAATATATCTTTACAATATGGCATCAAATTAACTATGTTGTTAAAATCGAGAGTCAAGATATATCATACACAGGTACAAATTCTCAATGAAGAATGTGATAATAATGTATTCCTAAAAAGTACCAAAAGTCAATAAAGGGAAAAAAATTTTTAACAACTATTATACTCTGAGAGGACATTGTTTAACTTGGAAGGGTATGTAATCTCACAAGAATGCAAGGTAGCCAAGCTTCATACCACACCTATGTTTCAGCTTCTCCAATGAACATGTTTCAGAAAACCACATTTAGGAAGGTAATACAAGGAAGAAAACAAAATAGGAGAAAGGGGGAACTTTTCATGATTATGAGTTGCAACTGCATAAACTTTGAATTTGAAGTTTTTACAGTTATCTTCTAAAATATCTATCATTCTTTTACAAAAACATTACATCATCATTACATCCATCATTCTTTTTTTTTTTTTTGAGACAGGGTCTCGCTTTGTACTTCAGCCTGGCCCTCAGCTCACTATGTAGCCCAGGTAAGCCTCGAATTTGAGTGCTGGGATTACAGGCATGAGCCACCATGCCCAGCACTGTGGTATGTGGTATTGATTGCTGGTGGGGGTGAGTCACCACACCCAGCATTATATGTGGTTACTGGGGATCCAAGTCAGACCTTGCGTTTGCAAGGCAGGCACTGAAACCACTGAGCTAAATCTCTGGCCCCATCATTCTTTTAAAAAATTCTAACTTTTTGAAATCTACACTGTTACCTGGTATTTCCTGGCTATATAATAACATCCCAGGACTACTTACCTTTATGTAACTGAAACTTACTCCCTACTGGTCAACATCCCCATCTCTTCCTCTCCCAGCCCAAGCTTACAGTAAGGGACATTATAAAAGGCTGTCTCTTCTCCGATGCAGGTTCCCAGCACCTTCAAGCAAACTCATCCAGCTATAGTTACAGGGGTTTGCATCCAGTGTCTCTACTCTGTCCCACTGGTTAGTAGCCTGTCTTTACATCAATGTCTTGATTACTACAGCTTTGTGGTCTATTTTCCACTTTCTTTTCATTGGAGATTGTTTCGGTGATTTGTATCAACTTCACGTCTAGTTTTCCAATTCTGTGAAGAAACGCACTGGTATTTTGATAAGACTGCTTTGGGTACTATGGACATTGTAACAATATCAATCTTTCAGTTTAAGGACTTAGGCTATTTCTCCATTTCTTCCATCTTTACTTTCTTTCTTTCATCAGTGCTTTACAGTTTTCACTGTTAAATCCCTTACCGCTCTGGTAAAATTTATCCCTAAGTATGCATATATTTATTGCAAAGCAAAGAGATTGCTCTCTGGGGTTCTAGTTCAGATAATCTGTGATTTGCTACTTACCAGTTTTGTATCAACTTTTGTGTTTTTTTGTTCTTGAGACAGGGTCTCACTTTGTAGTTCAGGCTGAGCTCACTATGTAGCCCAGGCAAGCCTTGAACTCAGCAATCCTCCTGCCTCTGTCTCCCGAGTGCTGGGATTACAGGCGTGAGCCACCACGCCTGGCGCTGTGATTGATTGCTGGTGGGGGTGAGTCACCACGCCCAGCATTGTATGTGGTTACCGAGATCGAACTCAGGGCCTTGCACTTGCAAGGCAGACGCCAGAATCACTGAGCTAAATCTCTGGCCCCCTGCATTTTTGTTAATCAACTCATTAGTCCTACCACATTTTGGGTGGGACTTTTGGGATTACCTATACATGTGTAAGATAGTCTGCAAACTGACACTTTGCCTTCTTTCTACTCTGGATCCCTTTCATCCCCTGACCTTTATTTCTAAGTTTTCCTCTCTCTTTTGCTTGCTTATTTTTGAAGTATTTGCTCTGTTATGCAGGCTGTTCTTGGTTCCTGGAACTAAGTATTCCCTCTCCGTCCCCAGCCATGCCAGGAACACAAATGCACACCATCACACCAGGCTTTGGGAGGTCCATTTGTCTGTCTTTCCCTTGCTCGACTGTTCCAGTTAGGATTCCCAGAAATACTCGAAGGAAAAGTGGCCCAAGAGGATATATCTCTGTCTTGATCCAGACCCAAGAGAGAAAACTTGCAGCTACTCCTCATTCAGGGTGGCATCACGGTTAGCTTTCCATCACTGCTGAGGTACACGCCTTCTGCATCTAATTTGTTTGGTGTCTTTATCATGAAAAAATGTTTAATTTCATTAAGAGTCTTGACTGTATCTATCAAGGTAATGTCCCACGTTGTTTTTTGCAGCGCTAAGGTTCAGCCTTGGGATTCACAGAGGCCAGGCAGCTACTCAAGCCACTGAGCTCTAGCCTGCAGCCCTCATCATGTGCTTTTCATCTTTTCTTTGTACTAGAGGATTCCATTTGCTAGCACAGAAATCTTTGTGTGGGAGATTTTTTCCATCTACCTTCTTCAAGAATATTGGCCTGTAATTTTTTTTTGGTTTATTCTGATGTAGTCTGGCTATTCGCGTAATGGTGGCTTTAGAGAATGTGTTTAGAAGACTATCTTCCTCTTCTGCACTGTGGAATAATTTTAGGAGAATTAATACTAATTCTGTAAATACTTGGTAAAATTCAGCAGGGAAGCTGTCTGGTCCCAGGCCTTTAATGATCCAATCTCATTACTTGTTCTTGGTCTCAGCTTAGCTTTTTCTATTTCTTCATGATTCAATCTTAAGTGTGTGATATATATGTATACAGGAATTTGTCCATCTCTTCTAGATGATTAAATTTGATGGCATTTAGCTGTATATAATACTTTCTAGAGATCCTTTACATTTCTGTAGTATTAGCTGTAATCCTTCCCTTTCATCTCTGATTTTGGTCTTCTCTCTTGCTTGGTCTAGATAAGGGCCAATTTTGTCAATTTTGCTTATCTTTACAAAGAACCAAGTATTTGTTTCATTTAAAAAAATTTTTTTAAATGCTCTTGGACTGAGGATTTAGTTCAGTAACACTGTGCCTGCCTTAGAAGCAAAAGGTCATGAGTTTAGTCCCCAGTACCACACACACACACACACACACACACACACACACACACAAATTAAAATAAAAATGCTCTCGCTGGGCATGATGGTACATCCCTAAAATCCCAGCAGTTTGGAAGCTGAGGCAGGAAGATAACTGAATTTGAGGCCAGCCTGGTTATATAGTGACTTCAAGGAGAGCATGAATTACATAGTGAAATCTCAAAAAAGAAAAAAAAAAAGTATTTCATTTTCTCCCTCTTTTCTTTTTTTTTTTTTTCTTTAATCCAGGGTCTTACTTTGTAGTTCACGCTGGCCCTGAATTCTCTATGTAGTCCAGGTTAGCCTTGAACTCGTGGCAATTCTCTTACTTCTGCCTCCCAAATGCTGGGATTGTGGGCATGAGCTAACACACCCAGCAATGTGGTATGTGGTACCAGCAATCAAATTCTAGACCTTATGCTTTCCAGGAAGAAGCCGAAACCACTGAGCTAAATCCCTGGCCCTCTTATTTCATTTTTCTTTCCTTTAATCTTCATTTTTTTCTTTCTACTAATTTAGGATTTGGCTTGTTCTTGTTTTCTAGTTTCTTGAGATATAGTCATGGTCATTCAGGATTTTTCGGGGTTTTTTTTTGTTTTTTTTTGAGAGATCTTGCTTTGTAGTTCAGGCTAGCTCTGAGCTCACTATGTAGCCTAGGCAAGCTTCGAACTCAGCAATCCTCTTGTCTCTACCTCTCCAGTGCTGGGATTACAAGCGTGAGCCACCACGCCCGGCACTGTGATATGTGGTATTGATTGCTGGTGGGCGTGAGTCTCCACGCCCAGCATTGTATGTGGTTACCAGGGATCGAAATCAGGGCCTTGCACTTGCAAGGCAGGCTGCAGAACCACTGAGCTAACCCTCCAGCCCTTTTGTTTTGTTTTTTAATGTAGACATTGTTCTATAAACTCTTTTAAAATTGCTTTTACTGTTTTTTCCAAAGGTTTTGGTATGTTATGTCTCCATTTAAAATTGTTCCAAATTTTTTAAACAAATTTTTCAACTTTTACATTGCATATTAAGAATGTTCAGGTTTTTAAAATAAATGATAGAAAACCTCATTTCTTTAATGTCCATTAATACAACTGTTTTTCAAATGGCAGTCATTTCTGTGCTTTCCATACATGTGGGCTCTACCAGGAAGAGCACATGGAAGTAATCCTGTGATCATCAACTTCCGACCAAGGCCAACAGGGCTTCACCAGAGGTGGGGGCTGAGCGCACTGTCATCTGGTGGGACTGCACCTCCCTCACCTGAGGTTAAACCAGCCGCGTGACACACACTGGTCAGCGAGATGAGGGAATAGACACCACTGCTGTAGAAGCAATTCAGACACCTGCGCGACTGCTCACATTCTGTCCCCAGGTACTAGTGACATTCCCGATAGTAGAGTCCATTAACTTTAGGGCCAGGCGGACGACAATACTGTCCCCTGCCAGATACACTGTGCTCCTAGTAAGGAACAAAAAACAAACCATTGATATTTTGAGCCACTGAAAACTTGGGAGTTATTATCATTGAATATCGTGATTGACAAGATAATTCTGTAGATGAGAAAACAGAATGAATGTGAAGCAGCTGATGTTCTGTAACTGAGACCACAGTGGAAAACTCCGAAAGCTCCTATTCCTGTTTAGGACATCAGTGGATTAAAATATAGTCACACTAACTCCTACCCTCTACTTCTTCCTCTGCCAGCTTCCTGTGATCTGAGCTCCTTACCATTTGCCAAGATCTCCACAGATCTTGGTCTTGCACCCTACAACGCTTCCAATGAACTCCAAGAAACAGAACATCATGCCTGATTATACCAAATAAGAGCTAGGAGACATAAATGGGTCCCTCCTTAACCTCCTCAAGGGATGTAAACAAGGAAGATGCAAAGGAATATGAAATAGGGAACTCCAGCTTCCCTGTCCCCTCTCCCCTCCTGCTTTTTCCTCTAAGTCGGCTTTAGCTACTGAAGTAAATTACTCAGTTATAACATACACGGTTTCTAAGGATAGCGGCAGAAGCTTCTAGCAAACCTTACAAGGCAGACACTTCTACTGCGTAGAAACACCTCAGACGATTTCAGGTAAGATAATGTGTGGGAAGCGGACCGGGCTGGGGAATTGTCCTAAACCAGAGGTCTGCTCTCTGGGAGCTGCCCTTAGTCACCTTGGGAGGGGCTTGCTCCCTCACCAGGAAAACTATCTTCATTTTGCCCTGGGCCTCTCCCTACCTCGCCCTAAGGGAAGTATTGTGAGAGACAAAACCTTGTCCTTGAGAGTTACAGCTAGTCTTTAGCATAAGAAACCTGCAAACTGTCTAGGAAGAAGTTTAGTAGATTCTTAGATGTTCCCTGGCAGATACCTTTATCTCTGCATTAAGATTGTGCTAACCTTCCATGCTTGTTATTACTCACTTTATGGATTGTAAAATTTTTTCGTGTGGGCACGCCCTACCTAGAAATACTATAAAAGAGCACTGTAAAATAAACTCAGGGTCCTGCTCAGTATTGACTGAGAGGCCCTCCCGATCCCATCTTTGTCTGTCTTGTGTTTTTCTTAAACCTCACCCCCTGACTCAGGTACTGTCCGATTTTGCCGGCTGGCCCCGGCAGATATGAACCTGTTTCAGACGAGATCAGGTACGTTCAGAGTGATATGGCCGTAGACAGATATGAATCTGTTTCAAACCTGCATCCAGGCTTCTCCCTCCTCCCAGCCTAAGTTCAGTTCTGAACCGAGAGTTCCACGCAGAGCGGTCAGAAAGCCTGTGCCTGCAGCATCTTAGCTGCCATGAATTCATAGAGGTCAGTATAAGGATGGGCCCAGATGCTCCCTGCAACTGCAGGACTTGCAGTTGAAAAGGGAGAAAAAAGATTGTAATTAGATATAATAAAATTTTGTTTTACCGGATTTCTTCTGGTCCTTAATATAAACCCTGATCCTAGCTCTTTAACATGCTGAGGAAGAGATTTTAAATTCCATATCACTACTTGGTCTCTCCACAGAACTTGGCAGGTTTGCCTATCTGCAAACATGTTTAATAAACACAAGCAGTATCATCATTTCAAGCACAGAGGCTAAAACCGAGTATGCGCATCTCTTCGCAGCATATTCTAGGGGTAAATCCTGTCTGTCCCGAGACAGACAGCTGGACAGCAGCAGCTCCTGCTGGGAAAACCCTGTGCAATGTGACCAAGCTAAGGAGCTTTATGGTTTTGCTAATGTTCTTCGCCAGGTTTTATCTTAGTCCACAGAGGCCACTGATCTTTAATCATCGCATTAGTCTCAGCTGTCAAACTCTAAGAGCATTATGAGCTCGTTTCCTGAAAAATGCGGTGTCATCACGAATGTGTTGACCCCTCAGCCATCCCGTGTCGGGTCAGAACCACTCTTTAAATATGCTAAGATGCGCTGTGGCCATGAGAGAAATGCTAATGAAAATAGCGCTAGGTTCCCGTCTTACTCCAGAAAAAAAGCCCATCATTAAGAAACCCAGCAATAACAAACGCTGCTGAGGTTGTGGTAAAGAGGAGCTCCCCTTTGTTGCTGGTAGGGATGCAAACTGTGCAGTCATTTGGAATCAGTATGGAGATTTCTCAACAATCCATCAGCAATTCCATATGACCCAGCAGTCCTGCCGCTAGGTACATTCTCCAAAGAGTTTAAGACATCATACTGCAGTGAAATGAACATACCCACGTTCACAGCAGCACAACTCCTAACAGTTAAATCCTGAAACAGCTTGTGTACCCAGCAACAGCTGATTGGATAAAGAAAACGTTTATATAAAGAATATTACTTTGCTATCAAGAATGACAGACTTGAGACATTTGTTGGGAAATATGAGATAAACCAGATATACAAGCTTATATACCGTACAGTATCTCTGATCCCAAGAAAGTAGAAACAGATTAATTAATAAGGTTGGATACAATGGGAAAAGGCAATGGATCTGTTCCAATAGGAAAGCGGTCCTAGAGAAAAAGCACAATGAGTAGGGAGAAGGGGAAGGGGAAAAAGAAGAGTAAAGATACGCTTTATTCAGGAACCTAATAGTCTCAATTAATATCACATATCACAGGGCCAGAGATTTAGCTCAGTAGTTCCAGCACCTGCCTACCAAGTGCAAGGTTCCTGGCTTGATCCCTGATAACTACATACAATACTAGGCGTGGTGACTCATGCCAACCAGCAATCAGTACCACATACCACAGAGCCAGACGTGGTGACTCACACCTGTAATCCCAGCATTTGGAAGGCAGAGGCAGGAGGATTGCTAAATTGGAGGCTTGCCTGGGCTACATAGCGCGCTCAGGACCAGCCTAAACTACAAAGTGAGACATTGTCTCAAAAAAAAACCAAAACTGTATGCTCATAAAACGAGCCAAGATTAATGATATCAACAAGGATGAAAAATGGGAAGGGAGCTGGAGGGGGAGGAAAAACAGACTAAAAAATAAGCTATGTTATGTACATGTCACCAATCACCAAGTTGACTGCAAACTGCAGGAGCTGCGAACATGTACAAATTAAATAAATGAGCAAGCTGTTATGTTTTTCTGGGTCACACTAGGTTGGTGACAACTAATACTACTTGCTGTATTTCCATTCCCATTCTGCTTTGGTCCTAGGAGTAAGGTGAATGGGACACCAAGACAGCTATACAAAGACAAATACAAACACTACTATAGGACCAAAATGGCTAGAACACCTCACCAAAGACCATACGCACATAAAAGAAAGGATGCAAGAGGGGGAGACCTTCACAAAGAAAATACAAAACCCCACTAACTCTATTTCCTTTCAAGAAAACGGTTACATTTTTTTCCTGATAGCTAAGAGGTAGAAAATTCAGATTTGCTTTTTAAGGATAGAGAACTTAGAAAGTGTGTGTGTGTGTGTGTGTGTGTGTGTGTGTGTGTGTGTGTTTGAGACAGGGTCTCACTTTGTAGTTCAGGCTGGCCCTGAGCTCACTATGTAGCCCAGGTAAGTCTTGAACTCAGCAATCTTCCTGCCTCTGCGTCCTGAGTGCTAGAATTACAGCCATGAGCTACCATGCCCAGCACTGTGGTACTTGGTACTGACTGCTGGTGGGTCGGAGTCACCACACCCAATACTGTTTTATGCGGTTACCAGAAATCGAAACAGGGACCCTGCACTTGCTAGGCAGATGCCAGAACAACTTAGTTAAATCTCTGGCCCCGCAAATGTTTTTCATGACTGCTGATTTTGAAGGGACTCTTAAGCTTCTTTTGTGTATCCCTTTCTGTAACACTTAAAAATGCAGTGAGTTAATTTTAAAAATTGATGGCACTAAGTAAATAGCAAATATGCTTAAAAAAAAATCAAATCAGGGCTGTCTATAATCTTAGCCAGTTTTCCATAATGCCGGTTCCCACCAGGTGGTTGACTGTGGTGTGAATGTAGATCTGTGCACATGTTCAATTTGGAAGGAGGGAGTGTTCTGTTCAGTAGTTTATGGTAGTTTGTCACACAACAGAAAACCAGCACAATACTATCTTCTCCACCACACTATACTTCGGCTCCTTTACCTAATGTTCCCTTCCTTTCACCTGTTCACAAAATTCCACTTAAAGACTGATCTCACGACTACATACAAAGGTAGCAGATGGCAGGCCTGATACTTTCTCGTATTTTCTTTGCTGAGTGCTAGTTCTGGAACTGGGACTGTCTCTAGTGAAAGAGGAGGAGAGTAAAGTTCACGTTAAATCCTAATACCTTGCTGGTGCAACTGTGCTACCTGCTGGCTTTCAGTTGAAAATTGTCGCCAATAGCTATTAACAATAGTTAGCTTTGGATGGGTGTAAAACAAAACAGATACTTATAACCGGGGTACTGTGTGTATTAGTACCTGTCTGCGGACATGGTACTCACGTTCCTGGTCAGGGAGAGGAGCCCGCTGCCGTACCAGGCAGACCTGCACGTTCCATCTCCGTGTGTACCGTACTCACAATGGAACCTCTGCCTGCAGAGCCTTCTCTCTCCTCTCTACCCCAGCTGGGCTCAGCCAGTCTTCAAAGATCATACTGTACGCTGCCTCTCGTTATATGTTTTACTTTCATAAAAACAGTGTTATCTCTGTGGTACACACCTTTTACACACTGGGGGGAAAATGGTACGGGCACGTAATACATCTTAATTCCCTTCTCATGTCCTTCCTCTCTCTTTCCCCATCCTTCCATCCCTTGATCCTCTTATGTGAGAAAGATCTAATTCCCTATGTCCTGTTATCTTTTATTCTGCTCTTTATTTACTCTTGGTTTCTCATATATTAGAAACTGTATGTTACTTAAACTTGTGTGTCTGATTTATTTCACTTAAAATTATGGTCCTAAGATACATCCATATTCCTCCAAATGATTCAACTTTCTCTTTTTCGTGGGAGAATAGGACTTCACTGTATAGAAATTACCACATTTCCTTTATCCATTCATCTTTTGATGGACATATTGGCTGCTTCCAAGATTTGTTTTTGTTTGGGGGGCGGTACCAGGGACTGAACTTGGGACCTTGTACTTGTGAGTCAGGTGCTTGAACCACTGATCTAAAACCCCAGCCTTACTTCCAAGATTTAGCTCTTATGAACTGGGTTGCTATAAAGCTGGCTATGCATGTATCACTATAATATGATATCTTTATCTCTTTGGGGAAGATAGATGAAAATAACCATTCTTAGCTGGGTGTGACAGCACACACCTATGATTCCAGCACTGTAGGAGTCTGAAGCACAAAGATCACAATGTCAAGTTTAGCATGGACCACTTAGCAACCTAATGAGAACCCGTCTCAAAATAAAAAATAACAATGGGTCGGGGATTTTGCTCAGTGGTTCCCGCATCTGCCTTGTAAGCACAAGGACTGGAGTTTGATTCCTGGTAACCACATGGCACAGTGGTGGGCGTGGTGACTCACACCTGTTATCCCAGCACTCAGGAGGCAGAGGCAGGAGGATTGCTGAGTTTGAGGCTTGCCTGGGCTACATAGCTCAGGGCCAGCATGAATTGCAAAGTGAGAACCTGTCTCAAAAAAAAACAAAAAAAAACAAGGGATGAGGATGTAAGCTTAGTGCAATGTTCAATGCCCAGTACTGGAAGGGAAAAAAAACAAGACCAAAAACATTTCCTTGTTAGAACAAACTTATTTAAGAAAAGCATTTTAAAAGATTCCATCTGGTACTACCATAGAGATATTACAATACTGCCTTACAAATTTATCCTGTCACTATCTTACTGCTATTATAATCAGAAAGAAAATATTTTAAATAAAAATTTAATCTAAGTAAAAGCTGACCACTTTTGGCATGTGTAACATCTTATAGTGAGAAAAGGCACCAGAGGCCTTGCCCAGCCATTCACGTGGCCATGGGCAAACTGGCAATCTCCCTAGGTGCCCATCTAATGTAGGGGTGGATGACCTCAAGCACAACGGCTCTTCCTCACTGTCCCACCTCACTCAGTCTGTGATCATCAGACGAGAACTTTAAAAAACTCTGCAGTCCCTTCTAGAAGGATAGCTGTAGCAGCCTTTTTCAAGTAAGTTGTAGCAGGCAAATTCTCATGTAACATCCACATGGAAATGCAAACACGTGGAGATAAGGCGCTCCCCTGAATAACAAAGTACAAGCCAATAAGGATAAACTAACACCATCCACAGATGTGTGCACTGTATGCTGATCCGTACAGGCACAATCAGAGGGAAACAAGGTTGATGGATCTGAGAATTGGGAAATCCCAAGTTAGCCAGAAGATGCTCAAAGAAAAATGAGGGAGCTGATCAGACAACATGAGGTGGGGTCATAGATGGAAGGGGTACATGCCTTGCAAGACTATGTGCAGGCTTAAAAACGCCCTAGAGAAAGAGCTGGAGTCCAGGGCCCTGAGCTTTTAGTAATGCCCCTGGGGCTTTCACCAGGCAGGAGGCTCTGGTACAAACAGAACCAAGACTGAGCAGGCTGGGAAGGAATAACAGAGATAAAAGGAAA
>PVIC010029712.1:8154-22432 GCA_004025085.1 Thryonomys swinderianus
TCAGGCTGGCCCTGAGCTCACTATGGTGCCCAGGTAAGCCGCCGCGAACTCAGCAATCCTCCTGTCTCTGCCTCCCGAGTGCTGGGATTACAGGCGTGAGCCACCACGCCCAGCATTATATGTGGTAACCGGGGATTGAACTCAGGTCCTTGCGCTTGCAAGGCAGGCACCGGAACCACTGAGCTAACCCTCCGGCCCAAGTCAGGAAATCTTAATGGGCTCCCTCCTTTTAATTTATCCTCTTGTCAGACAGCCTGTCTCCCAACGCAGTCACGTTTGGAGGGAGTGGGTGTTAGTCTTAGGGCTGCAGCACATGACTGGGGACGCCGCTCGGCCCGTACACATACTCTTTCTTAGTACTAAACAACCTAGTGTTGTAGATGCAGGAAATGTTTTTCTGGAAAACAAAGGAGATTTATTACCGTCAAAGGATTCAATTGTGTCCATTTGTTTTGTTGTTTTGTTTTTCTAGCACTGAGGATGAAACTCAGGGGTGCTCTACAACATCCCCTTTTTTAATTTTGAATAAAGATCCCACGACATTCCCCAGGCTGGCCTGGAATTTGTAGTCCTCCTGCCTCAGTCCCCCACGTGCTTCGAGCACAGGCCTGTGCCACCAAACCTGGCTCCAAGTTTCCAGTCGAGCACCCTTGAAGTTTTTCAGAAGATGGTACATTTTCTTGTGTTGGTAGGAAAATACCACTCCTTCCTCCACGCGTTTACGGAGCGCTTCTGTGTGCCAACATTTAGACGGTCAAGGCATAAAGGCTAAGAGACAAGGCCTCCCACTGCACTGCAGATACGATCCAGTCCAGTCAAGCAGCATTTACTGAGCGGTGTTGGAGGTTAAAGAGGCACCAGACACACTGAAGGAGCCTGTAATTCTCCGCTGCCCCGCGGATGAGACAGCAGGAGCAGCACCAGCGATCTACACCTGCTTGCTCAATCGCGTGTCAGGGACTCCAATCGCTGTTGGATTTCAGAAGGAGGAAGATCGGTGAGGGAGCAGGCTGGTCACCGCCAAGCCACAGAGACGAAGCGTTCACCAGTGGGACCCAGCACTCGGGCGCAGCCTCTCTGTCAAGGCAGAGTCAGTCAGAAAGCCTCGGTTGTGCCATCCACTCAAGACCTCCAGTTTCATTTCAAATTTCAACCTCAGAAGATCTCTGTGGGCCCCACTCTGCCCCTTACCCACACTGGGAGGGCACGGAAAGCCTCTCCACCCACTGCCCACCATGGGCGCATGGTCTGTGCCATCCCCAAGAGCTACAGTGAACTCACAGTTGCACCCCTATCCCACTTCACCAACGCCCTTGGCCCTTGGGGAGCACCCAGTAACCAGTAAGATCTGGCAGGCATGGTTCACACCTGTGATCTCAGCTACTCACAGCCAGGGCAAGGCCATCCTGGGCAACTTACCAAGACTTGTGTCAAAATAAATTCTACAAGGGCTGGAGATAACAGTCTAGTGAGAGAGGGCTCAGCTAGTGTATGTGAGGTCCTAAATCCAGTCCCTTGGATCACCAGGAGGGATCCCTGGGTCAGGACTCAGCTAAGGGCTAGCGCACTTGCACACTGTGCCGGAGGCCCCAAGGTGGTCTGGCCTGACACAAGTTTCTCCCCACTCTCTGCGGGGCCCCTCTGGTTTTGCTGCCAGTTCTCCATTTTGTGCAAGAGCAACCTGGGAATGCTGTGCCTCCACAGGTCTCCGGGGTGCTCTGGCCTCTCAGGGTGGATCCTCCTTTCCTTTATGCACAGGAACATGTCACTCTTGAGATAACCAGGGCCCTAGTGATGGCCAGACAGGATCTGTTGTGAGTATCTTGTAAAAGTCTTTTAAGGTAGAAGGTGCGCCTAGCCTGCATGAAGCACTGGGTTCCATTCCTAATGCCCCCCCAAGCCCTGTCTGAACCACGTCAGTATGAATCCAAGTTCATTGAGCAAGTAACTGACAGTCTTATAGTGCTTTTGTTGTTGTTTTCAGTATTGGGAATTGAACTCAGGATCTTTTGATTGAGAGGCTGTCATGACCCTGCTGAGCTAAATCCCTGGCCCTCATGGTCCTTTTAGAGCAGTATTTGTTGGACGCAAGTGGAGACCAGTAGTGCAAAATCAGACAGATGGAGTTCAGATATATAGGCTTCGGAAGAGCATGGCAAGCTCAGTGTTCGGTCCAGCAGGCTGCAAGCCAAGCCCAGGTCCCCTCAGGCCTCGGACTGCTGTGAGGCTGACAGTAAAACTAACTGAATGAGTGAGGTTTTGGGGTCACAGCATCCTCATTTAACTTCCCCAGGTGCTTCTGGGATGTGGCTTTCAAAGGACACCAGCAGTTCATCAGAAGCATTTATCCAGTATGCAACTGGCTTTAATAAACCTCAACATGTGATTTCTAGCGGGTGTGGTGGCATACACTTGTGATACCAGCACTGGGGAGGCTGAGGCAGGAGGATCACTGAGAGTTCAAGGGCACCCTGGGCTACATAGAGAGTTCAAGGCCAATTGGAACTACATACTGAGACCCTGTCTCAAAATATTTAAAAATAAAAATCAACCTTCAGGGCTGGAGATTCAGCTCAGTGGTTCCAGCACCTGCCTAGCAAGTACCAGATCCCAGGTTCAATCCGTAGTAACCACATACAACAATACTGAGCGTGGTAACTCACACCCACCAGCCATGAGTACCACATAACCACAGTGTCAGGCATAGTGGTTCACGCCTGTAATCCCAGCACTCAGAAGGCAGAGGCAGGAGGATTGCTGAGTTCGAGGCTTGCCTGGGCTACACAGTGAGCTCAGGGCCAGCCTGAACTATAAAGCGAGACCCTGTCTTAAAAAAAAAAAAAATCAGGCCGGAGATTTAGCTCAGTGGTTCCGGCACCTACCTTGCAAGCGCAAGGTCTGGAGTTCGATCCCCGTAACCACATACAATGAAAGCTGGGTGTGGTGGCTCACGCCTACCAGCAATCAATACCACACACCACAGTGCTGGGCATGGTGGCTCATGCCTGTAATCCCAGCATTTGGGAGGCATAGACAGGAGGATTACTGAGTTCCAGGCTTGCCTGAGCTACATAGTGAGCTCAGGGCCAGCCTGAACTACAAAACGAGACCCTGTCTCAAATAAATAAATAAATAAATAAATAAATAAATAAATAAATAAATAAATAAATAAATAAATAAAATTAAGAACCAACTCTAACAAAAAGATGCTAATATACAGACCCTACCAAAATTTGTTTTTAAAAAAGGAATCTAGGGGCCGGAGGGTTAGCTCGGTGGTTCCGGCACCTGCCTTGCAAGTTGAAAGTCCTGAGTTCGATCCCCGGTAACCACATATAATGCTGGGCTTGGAGACACGCCCACCAACAATCAACACCGCATACCACAATGCCAAACGTGGTGGCTCACGCCTGTAATCCCAGCACTCGGGAGGCAGAGACAGGAGGATTTCTGAGTTGCAGGCTTGCCTGGGCACCATAGTGAGCTCAGGGCCAGCCTGAACTACAAAGAGAGACCCTGTCTCAAAAAGCAAAAAAAAAAGAAAAAAAAAAAAAAAGGAGTCTAATCCTAAACTTCCCAAGGGGCACAGCTGTGGTTCACTGTTTCCTTTAGGCCAGGCACATAGCTCCTGGAAGCTCTGGAAAGCCTCAAGTCCAAATATGTCTGCACAGAAGATGCAGGCTAGAGCCAGGGATTTAGCATAGTGGTTCTAGCATCTGCCTCACAAGTCCAAGGTCCCAAATTCAATCCCTGGTACCAAAAAAAAGAAAGAAAGAAAAGAAAAGAAAAAGAAAACGCAGGCCGGAGGTTCTAGATTCCTGTGTGCCTGGAAGCGTGAGGAAGAGCTGTCCTCCCCAGGTACCCGCTCCACCCCCCACCCTAGGCAGCTAGAGCACAGGAGACCTCTTGTCACCTTGCTCGGTGGCAGCGGACTTTGGGCACCTCATTCCTACACTTGATCTTAGCCAAAAGGCCGAGAAGCGATGGGCACCTCATTCCTAAGGAGTAAGCGGAGAAGATATTCAGTCCAGGTGCTGAAGAGCAAGTGTTCCTAACAAGTCATCTCTTATGGGCCCAGGGGTGTGGCTCAGGGGTACAGTGAGTGTTTACTAGGCAAGAGGCCCTGGGTTTCACCCTCAGTGGCACAAAATAAGCAAATATAAACACTATTACTTGAAGACTTAAATTGTGCCTGATGTTGGCATATATTGTCATTTCTATTCGATTTTTATCCTGAGGCAGCATCTTGCTACATTGCCTAGACTGAGCTAGAACTTGCCTCCCTCCTTAACCTGCCCCCCAGAGTACGAGGATTACAAGTGTGTGCCACCGAGAGAGACGCACTGAGCAAGGTCACGCGGCTCGGCCCTCGAGAAGGTAGGACTGAACTGAGAGGACTTCCAGCCCTTGTGTTAGCCATGAGGCTCTATTCTCCCTTGAGCTGCAGTTCTCAATGCTCAGCTCCTTTTGGGGTTAATTCTTCTCTAAACCAGAGCTGGGCCAGGAGAAGCCTTAGGCGTAGTAGACTAGTCCCTCCATCACAAAATCCATAGGTGAAAGCCAATTTTTTAAAACTTTATTGACATATTTTACTTATCATATAATTCACCCATTTCAAGTATGAAAAGCAGTGATTTCTAACAAATTTACCGCTGTTACAGTTTGGATATTGAATGTCCTCAAAGTTCCCATGTGTTCATCGAAGGCTTAGTCAATAGCCTGTGGAGTTATTGGGAGACAGATGGTAGGACCTTTGTGGTGGGGCCTAGTAGGCAGAAGTGAGGTCCGGGGGTGTGGCCTTAAAAGGTATCAGGACCCTAGCCTTCCCAGTCTGTCTCAAGAGCAGCTGCTTGTAACACTGGGTCCCACCACAATGTGCCGCCTTACCACAGGCCCAAAGCAACCGGTCTAGTGATCATGAGCCCGAATCTCTGAAACCGCCAGCCAAAAGAAAACTTTCCTCTTTCTACATTGACTAGCATAGATATTTAAAGCTAACATATCCAAAGCCAGTATCTTAAATATATTTTAAGAATAGTTTCATTACTCTAGGAGGATCTGCCTTGCCAACTAACCTAGGGATCAAAGTATGACTTACAAATATATTTGATTCACCTTATTTATTTGTTTGTTTTTTAATAGCAAAACATTTATTGGTTCAACTTATTTAAAAATAATTTTTTAGCTGGGGGTAGTGGTGCTCATGTGTAACCCTACTACAGAGGAGGCTGAGACAGGAGGTTCATCATGAGTTTGAAACCAGCCTGGGCTACATAGTGAGTTCAAGGCCAGCCTGAATTACAGAGTGAGATCCTGTCTCAAAAGCAAAACCAAATAATATGTATGTATGTATATATGTATTTTTAGCCAGGCATAGTGGTGGACACCTGTAATTCTGGTACTTTTAGAGGCTGAGGCAGGATGATTGCAAGTTTAAGAAGCTCAACAATTCAGCTAGAGCCTGTCTCAAAATAAGAAGTAAAACCAGTCGTGGCAGCACATGCCTGTAATTTGGTACTTAGGAGGTTGATGCAGAAGGATCACCAGAGTTCAAGGTCAACCTGGGCTATCCCTGAGCTCAAGGCCAACCTGCACTATAAAATGAAAGACTCTGTCTGAAAAAAAAACCACAAATAAGTAAGTAAGTAAATAAATAAATAAATAATAAAGCTCAGTACAAAAGCCCTGGATTCAGCCCCTAGTGCCCTAAATAATAATAGCTAGATAAATAAATGTAAAAAGTGATATAATTAATTTCCTTGGAAGAATCAGAACATGGAGCATGTTGGCTCCTCCTTGCTACAAGGGTTAGTAGCTGTCCCTTTTAGACAAACACGTGCACTCAGGCTGTCACATAAAATGAGAGAAGGGGCACAAGCAGCGTCTCCGGGATCCCGCTCCCACATGTTCGCCCTCCAGCTCCAGACACCTGGTCCCACGGCTCCTGGCAGATGGCGGAGCTGCTGCAGCTGCTTTGTTGTTATAAACTTAATTCTTGGTCCTCGCCGAAAGGAGCTGTGCTGCTTTTGCTGGACAACAAAATACACAACCTCCTCAGAGAACCGCGCCCCGTCCTGCTCCGTGGTTCAGGTTTATACCTGATGCAGAAAGGAAAACTCAGGTGCTGCTCTCCTCAGACACCTCCTGCACACAGAGATGGGATTTCTGGAATCCTGTGCGGTGCCTGGATGAAATCTCGTGCCTGCTGGGCAGGTCCTGTACCACTGAGCGCACCCCAGCTAGGATGCCTGTCTTGCATCACGGAGGCAGACTCTGCTACACCCCCACCCCCCACCTCCGGTCCTCTTTTGTCCGTTACTGCTTAGCTCAGGATCGTGGTGTTTTCTAAGAAGGCCGACCAGTCCCAGGCTGTGAACTCAGGCTAAACTGTCAGGGAACCCAGGTTTCTTTGACGGTGATCACTGTTGGGGTAGGTAAGCACATGAAGAGGTCTGGTCAGGGCCTTGTGGGACAGGGCAGGGACTTTGGTAAGATTTCCCCCCCCTTTCTGCCATCTTTGTTTATTGCCACAATAAGATGTTACACTTCACGCTTTCGCAGCCACCTTTGATCATGAATGGAAAGTCAAGAGAATGAAAGAGGAGCTGAAGCAGAGCCCTGAGCTTGCTGAGCTGCAAAATCATCAAATGTCTCCATCTGGGCTTCCTGTTCTGGGAGATAAAACGTCCCCTATTGTTCAGATCATGTCCAGTTGCACATTCTGTTCTTTGAAACCAAAGGCATCCTGACTGCAGTGTCGCCTTCTAATGAGTCCTGTCACCAACACCACATGCTTCCTGGGTTCCCATCACTTGCTGTCATCCCTGGCCTATTCTGGGAGTGGGTTTCTCAAGTGTCACGTGTGCATTTACACACACGTGTGTGCAAGTGATGCTGTGAATCAAGCTTCACACAGGCTAAGCTTATGCTGTACCCTGAATTGCAGTCCCAGCCCCTAAATGTACTCAACCATTTTATGCTGCTGCTCATTTCTAACTCTCCAAAGACGAGCTTGTTTTCATCTTCGCTTCAGAGTTAGCGGCAAAGACTGTCCTAAAAGCTGTCTGAGCAGAAACTGCGAGGTCAGCCAGAAACACAAGCTAAGAGCCTCACAGAACTTCTGTGGCAGGTGCCCCTCACCGAGGATCCCAGGATAAGTCAGCAAACAGACAGGGGATGCCCTGCATCTTCTCAGGCTCTGGCCGGCTCCGATGACCTGCGGAGCAGCTCCGCTTGTGAGCAGCCTGCACCCGTCATCGAGAGGATGAACAATCCCTGCAGCAGGAAGGCTGCAGCAGCTTCAAGCCCCGCCCATCCCCCCCTGTGAGGAGAGACACTCAGTCCCTCGGCTCTGGGCTCTCGGGGTCTTGGAAGCCACCGGCCCTGCACTGGGCCCAGAGCTTGACTCACAGGTATCAGCTCCTGTCCGGGGAGCATCTGGTGTCACATGCCCACTAGCACCAATCCCCGAATGACCTTGTTAAGTAAGATGATGACAACGCCATTTCACACACAGGCAACCAAGGAGTTCAAGTGACTCATCCATGGCCAAACTCTGGAAAGCTGTGGAGCTCAGGCTGGCCATTTTCACACTAGCCTTTTTTGCCTGGTGGCAGGCCGCTGTAGTGCCACTCCCTCCCAGGCCAAGGAGACAGAGACATCACCTCACTCCAGCAGGGTCATGAAGCTGAACTGATGCCCCTTGTGGTGACGGTGACAGTGGGCTCTGAGCCCCGGGCCACCCCTCAGGCTCTCTGTGAGGAGAGATGCAGCCTTGGCACACATTCCAAGATGCGCCTCAGTGCCAGAGGAAGGCTCCTCCCCGCCCAGATTCTACTGCTCCCAGCCTGCCCTCCATCCTGCAGTGAAGATGTGACCTGAGCCCCCTGATGCCAGTCTTCACTGTTAAAATAGGCTAGAGGAGTTGGGCATAGTGGCACCTGATTATAATCCTAGCCACTCAGAAGGTTGAGGCAGGAGGACAGCCAAGCTCCACCCCAGCCTTGGCAATTTAAGGAGACCATGTCTCATCCAGGTGTGGTGGGCATGCCTGTGATCTCAGCACTCCGGAGGCTGAAGCAGGAGGATCACCGAGAGCTGGAGGCTAGTCTGGGCTACATAGAGAATTCAAAGCTATTCTGAACTATGTAGTGAGATTCTGTCTCAGAAAACCTAAAAAGGGGGTGAGATAAGATATAGTTTAGATCAACTCAGAGACTTAGACTGAGATGAGCTCAGAGACTGCAAGCCATGCAGGACCAGACCAGAAGGCTGGTGCAGGCACAGGACAACCAAAGCAGGATTCCTAATTGGTGTTTTGGAGCCCAAGGTAAACATACCTCCCATAAAGCAGCCCTGGGAGAGAAGACCCAACGCAGAACAGCTCCCCTGGGCCTCCCTCCCAGCCAGCACAAGAGGAATAGGATCAACAAGACAGCTGTCCTGGGGTGCACACCTGTAATCCCAGCCCTGGGGAGGCTGAGGCAGGAGGACTGCTGTGAATCGAAGGCCAGTCTGGGATACACAGAGATTTCAAGGCCAGCTTGAACTACATAGCAAGACCCTGCCTCAAAAAACAAACCAAAGGGGGCCGGAGGGTTAGCTCAGTGGTTCCAGCGCCTCTCTAGCAAGCCCAAAGTCCCTGGTTCGACCCCTAGAAACCACATATGACAATACTAGGTGTTGTGACTCACGCCCACCAGCAATCAGTACCACATACCACAAGTGCTGGGTTTGGTGGCTCACGCCTGTAAACCCAGCATTTGGGAGGCAGAGGCAGGAGAAATGCTGAGTTTGAGGCTTGCCTGGGCTGCATAGTGAGCTCAGGGCCAGACTGAACTCAAAGTGAGACCCTGTCTCAAAAAGAAGACAAGGGCTCACATACTGTTTCTAGGAAAAACTAGTTGATGATGTTCCTCATCAGAAAAGGGAGGTTTAAGGAGCCAGTATGTAGCTCTGTGGTACAGCTCATCCTTCATCCCTAGCACCACCAACAAATAAAATAGAGACTGGGAGTCCTTCTGGTAGAAGACTTACCTTGCATGCACAAGACCCTGGCTTTCATCCTCAGTACTGCAAAAAACACCATAAAATAATGATTTAAGCAGGATACTGTGTTATATACCTGCAATCTCAGCACTCTAGGAGGTTGAGGCAGGGGGATCCCCAAGTTTAGCCCAGTCTAGACAACTTAGTGACCTAGCAAAACTATGTCATAAAATAAAAAAATAGAGGACTGAGGCATAGAGGATTGAGACTATAGTTCAGTGAGAGGGCCCTGGGTTTAATCCCCTGTACCACAAATTATACGTATATTGTCATAGTATCTCCCCTATAAAATAATCCACTTAGATAAGATAATGTATGCAAGCCACATATGTTGGTGTATGCCTGTATTGGCAACATTTTGGAAGGCTGAGGCAGGAGGATTCTAAACTCATGCCCAGCCTGGGCAACTTAGTGACTTAAGACTCTGTCACAAATTTTCAAAGGGCTGGGGATGCAGCCCAATCACAAATGTTGGGGAAAAAAACATTTTTAATTTAAAGAAAGAAAGAAATGCAGGGCTGGGGATTTAGCTCAAGTGGTACTGCGCCAACCTTGGATGCACAAGGGCCTGAGTTCGATCCCCGGTACCACAAAAAAAAAAAAAAAAAGAAGAAGAAAGACAGAAAAGAAAGAAAAAGAAAAGAAATGTGCACAGAAGAGTTTTAGGTGGTTCGCTAGCCCTCTGGAGTCCCTGACCAGCAGGCAGATGGCCATCCCTGAGCTGCTGGCTGGTGAGAGCTTTCACTGATATTCTAAGGCTGGAGGAGCCAGGAAGGAGAAGACAGCAACTGAGGCTGCTACACAACCAGCCACCAGCAAGGAGTGACTTTACTGGGGTACCTTGTCATGGAGAAGGAAATGGACAATACACAAAGAAATCAGCATTTTCAAACCGAGAGTATCTGCCAAGTAGAAAAGGACTGCAAAGCTACATTTTAGGCCAGAAGGGCCAGATGGGGGCGGTATGCAGCCCACCTCGCTTGTCAGGGTAGCAGTAAGGCAGAGAGGACCTAGAATCTGAAAGTGCCGCCTGCCCACAGCCAGCCTTTCCTGGGGGCCAATCCCTCTGCTAAGGAGGGACAGACAGCCCCACTCTTCTTTCCTCAAACCTCGTCCACCCTCCTGGCCATTCCACCCTCCCTGCACCCCCCCAGCACTATACAGAGGGACAGCGCTCAGACCACAGCAAGCCTGCCCTTCCTGGTGTATGGTGGGAGGGTGGCTTTTCTTGTGGCTGCTTAAAAGGAGCAGGGTAGGCAGCAGCAGAAATCTGCAAAAGGGCATCTGCATTTCTCACCCAGTCCCCAGGCCCCAGGCCCGGTGCCAGACAAGCAGACCTTTGTCAATAGAGTCGCCCTGGCTTTGTGCTTGGAGAGGAAGGCAGAAAAAGACCTTTGGCAGGACACACTGGTCTCTGGGGAAGAGGGGGAGGAGGCACCTTACCAAAGTTCCAGCAAACGTTCTCGTTTAAACAAACAAGACAATAATAAGCCAGAGAGCCGAAGGGAGAAGAGCAAGGAGCCTCTTGAAATCACACTGTAATTAAGGCACAGCTACCTCCTGATCCTCCCGCGCCGAAAAGGGCAGCGTGTTCATTAACCTGGTCAAAAGACAGGGCAAACCGAGCTGTGGCCCAACCTCACCTCCAGACAATTTAGCAGGGAAATAAGATTTGAACACTGGGTGTGCGGGGGACCCCTGAGTAGCCCCTCCTAGGTGTGGGCTGCGGGAGACAGAAATTCAAGCCCTGGCCGGGAGGTGCAGAGAAAGGGGTGTCCGGTCTATGTCCAGCCAGATGGTCTCCATTGTTACAGGCTGGGTGGAAAACGAGGTCGCTGGTCTGGGCCCCAGGACTGTGCCAATTTGCACCGCGGCGCCCACCAGACCAAGGTCCAGGAGCACGTGCATGATGTGTGCCAGCGCTCACCCAGGGGGATGCCTACCTGGCAAGAACCTCCACTAAGGCGGAGGGTGCTGCCAGGGCGTGTGCATGGCAGAAACCAGCATACGAGCAGAAAGAAACCCTTCTGGGCAGAGGGAGGGAGGGCTGTGCCCACATGAATCACTCTCTGGTGGCTTTTGCTTTGGTTTCCAGACCTGTGGCTAAGGCAGAAAGACCAATAGGGCCCCTGGTAGTGTTGCTTTTTCTCCTCCCAGCTGCTTCTGTCTCTCTCACTCTCAAGCTTCTGGACACAAAACAGCTGAGCAGATAAACAAGTCACCACCTGCTCCCTCCTCCCTTGTGACGCCGCAGTCCCCAAGTCCCACCCCTTCTTCCCTGCACTCCCTGCACCTCCCTGAAGCCAAAGTCTAGCGACAGCAGCTGCATCCACCCCATGCCTGCCTCGCTGGCACCCCCAGCTCAGGCCCCTCCAGCCCTGCTCCCCACCGATGGTAAATGAGGAACACGTGTACAGAGCCCTGGGCTCCCCTTCCTCCCAGGCCCATTTCAAACAAAACAGTTGTGCTTTCTCGAGACCCCAAGGGAAATGGGTTTATGGCATCAGCTAGCCCTGGAGCCAGCCAGTGTCTGGCCACTTGGCCCAGAGTCCCTCTGCCAGGCCCAGGAGGACTGGAAGGAAGGGGTTAATCTGAGCAGAAGAAGCCAGGAGGGCCCCAGACCCCAGGACAGAGGGCAGAGGGCAGGAAGCAGCTCAAAGAAGCTCAGAGGGCCAGGCCTTGCACAAACTCCGTGTGAAGTCACCTTCTCAGTAGCGTGTGAAGAGAGCATGCACAGGCACAGCACGCTGTACACCTTTATTAGCAAGATAAATGTTGTCACAACAGACTCAGTTTGATACTCAGAAGCCCTGAGTTGGTGCTGTTTAATAAGTCCCTAGTGCAGCTGGCGGGCAGTGCTGGCAGTGGGGCCTGGTAGGGGACACAGGAGAGGGAGCCCGGCTGCCTTTGGGTGTGTGCCCTGACCCGGGTGCTGAGGATCCCCCAGAGTTTAAGTCTGTATCACTGAGGCTCACTTGGGTCCCGAGAAGCTCACATCGGAGTCCCGCACAGAGGGCGTGGTGCCCCGGCCTCCTCAGAGCCAGGCCTACTGGCAGGGCATGGCTTTGGTGGCTGAGCAAAGCAAACTGCCTTTCATTTGCCTTCTTTTTTTTTTTTGTGCAGGGCTGGGTTAGGAACGCAGGGCCTCCTGCATGGTAGGCAGCGCTCAGCCTCTGTGTTCCAGCCCCAGCCCCTGCAGAGGCTGTATTTGTCTGCATCGCCCAGCCACTGTATGTGTGGAAGGCAGCAGAAGCCTGGGCTGCAGGACTCAGAGCTGGGGGGTGGGAGTGGTTATTGGCTGTGTGGCCCAGGACACATTTGTTACCAGTCTCAACCTCCGTTTTCTTATTGGTAAAATGGAAAAAAACTTCCCTTTCTTTCTCACATGAAGTTAAATGATAAGGGAAGTTCATGTAAGAGATTTCAAAATGAGCCCTGAGCTGTTGGGATGGATCATGGGGAAGCACTTGGCTTTCCTCCGCCGGAAATAACAAACAGGTCTTACTAAATTGCCCAGGCTGGACGCAGACTTGGAACAATTCTCCTGCTTCAGTTTCCCGAAGCGTTCAGATTACAAGTGTGCGACACCACACCTGGCTTCGGTTCTGATTTTAAGTGTTCTTTGTGTTATTATTATTAGTTTTTGGGGAGGATACCAGGAATCGAACTCAGGACTTTGGGCTTGCCAGCCAGGTACAGTGCCTCTGAGCTGCATTCCCACCCATCTTGTTTTTTTTTTTTTTTTTTTTTTGAGACAGGGTTTCACTTTGCAGTTCAGGCTGGCCCAGAGCTCACTATGTAGCCCAGGCAAGCCTCAAACACAGCAATTCTCCTGCCTCTGCTTCCCGAGTGCTGGGACTACAGGTGTGAACCACCACGCCTAGCACTGTGGTATGTGGTACTGATTGCTGGTGGGCATAAGTCACTTCACCTGGTATTGTATATGGTACCGGGGATTGAACCAGGGACCTTGTGCTTGCTAGGCAGGCGCCAGAACCACTGAGCTAAACCTCTGGCCCCTAAAATGCATCTTTTTGAGTGTACAGTTTGATGAATTTAGATAAACCTGAGAAATTACACAATTATCATCACAGTCAGTCCTCCTTCCTTAACCATGGACCCAAGTAAACTCTGACCGGCTTTTTCTCAACGTAGATTTGTTTTGCTGTTTTAGAATTTGTTATAAATGTACTCTACCTTATATACTCTTGTGTATTGCTCCATGTTTTTTTGTTTTGTTGTTGTTTGAGATAGGGTCTCAGTTTCTAGTGTAAGGTGGGCTTGCACACGCTGTAGCCAGGCAAGCCTTGAACTCACAGCAATCCTCCTGCCTCAGCCTCCGGAGCACTGGGATTACAGGTGTGACCACCACGCCCAGGTTGTTCCATATTTCTGAGTCGAATACATGCTGTTGGATATGTCATTAGTTCAGCACTTTTATTCTTCCGTGGCAGTCACTGTATGAATTTGCTACAGTCCTTTGATGAATAATGAGGATGTTTACAGTTATGCTGTTTTGAATAAAACTATTATGAACATCTATGAACTAAAAGTGAATAAATACCAGGTCCCAAGCATCACTTTTTGCTTGGACTCACTTGGTGATCAATAATATAGTTTGTTTGTTTTCTTTCTGGCTGTTCCATAAGATAGAGAATGGAAGCACCAAGTGCCCAGGAGCTCCTTGGGTGAGGGCCTTCCTTCCAGTTTCCCAGCTTTCTTGGCCTCTACTCCTGGTTGGAGTCCAATCTGCTCCTGTCCTTGCTGGGTCACAAATGAGCACTATGACCTTATACATGAGATTAGCCGTCTAATCTCTCTGCAGTTGCTTCTTGGGCTACAGAAAGTGGGGATTACTGTGAATGAGTCCTGAGGTCCCATCCAGATTCAAGTTCAAAGGCCTGGAGGCTCACAGTGTGACCAGGTCAGGCCAGCAGCTGGAGTGTTGTTAAGAATACATCTTACGGGGCCGGAGGGTTAGCTCAGTGGTTCCGGCGCCTGCCTCGCAAGCGCAAGGACCTGAGTTCGATCCCCGGTAACCACATATAATGTTAGGCGTGGAGACACACCCACCAACAATCAACACTGCATACCACAATGCCGGACATGGTGGCTCACGCCTGTAATCCCAGCACTCGGGAGGCAGAGACAGGAGGATTGCTGAGTTCGCGGCAGCTTGCCTGGGCACCATAGTGAGCTCAGGGCCAGCCTGAACTACAAAGCGAGACCC
>PVIC010029713.1:0-22364 GCA_004025085.1 Thryonomys swinderianus
TCTCGCTGATCTCTTCTTTAATGATGTCTTTCACTGTGGACAGTATCCCTGTTTTGATCTCAGAGATGAGTTCTGATTTCCATTTTACTTGATCCACTTTAGTTACCATCTCCAAGAATCCTGGTGTTTGATTTTCAGTTTTCCCTATTTCCCTTTTCTCTGAATTTCCCTGTGTGGTGATCTTTGTGTCTGTTTTTTTGTGTATTTTCTCATTTCTACTCTTTCATTGTTTTTAAAGCTCTTCTTTGCCTGATGACAGAGCAATGTTTGTTGTAGATCTCTTTCTATTATCTGGGACCTTTTGGATGCCAGTATCAGTATTAAACACAGTACATAAGATAAAAAGTTTTGTTAAATTCTATTCTGGGGACTTTGAGCTTATGAGTTACCTCAATGTCCATATGCCAGAATTTAGAATTAATCAGCAATGTGTATACAACATATAGATCATAAATTTACCCTCGAACCCTTTGGGGATAAGAGGTCACTGGGGAATCTGGGAGATAGTGAGACAGGAGGAGAATGAAACAGGGTTAGCAGGTTTATGAAGATCACCTATACCCTAGAATCTCATATATGCCAGCGGGTAATAGAGGATAAAAAGGCATATGTACAACAGTACCAACTGTATGCTGTAAGACCATTGGAGACTTTGCACACCTTCTCCTTGTTTTTTTTTTTTTTGAGACAGGGTCTTGCTTTGTAGTTCAGGCTGGCTCTGAGCTCACCATGTAGTCCAGGCAAGCCTCGAACTCAGCAATCCTCCTGCCTCTGCCTCCCAAGTGCTGGAATTACAGGCATGAGCCCCCATGCCTGGCTTGCACACCTTCTTATACTAGTACAGAAGAAGAAATAGGGCAGCCTAAGAGTCTTTTACTTCTGGATATTGCTTCAGACAGGAAGATAGGAGAGGGTGTAGGGACAAGAGGGGAATAGAGGGATCTAGGAGTAGATGACAAAATAGAACCTAGATCCCCCCCCCTTTTTTTAATCTTACCTGGTCTCTCAGTGCGACTCTAGGTGTGCACCTCCTGTGGAGGGATTCAGGAGATGGCTCTGGCTCTTCTAGGACCTGGTTCCTCACAACGCAGCTCCGGGGTGGGGTTGTGGCTGGGTGGAGCCCCTCAACCCTCCTTGGTCAGGATGGTCCATACCTGACTCCTCACTGCACAGCTCCAGGGTACAGTAGGCCAGTGGGTGGCCCTCAGTCCACCGCTGCCAGAAACGGATGGTGCCCAGTAGCTGGTTCCGCACTGCTCCCGGGATACAGTGGGCTGGTGGGCCTAGTGTTCCTAACATTTAATACGACTATGAAGAGATAAATTGAATCAAGACATGTATCCAAAGAAATATAATACACCTTCTCTAATTTGAGAAAGAATTTGATATTGCTCATAAAAGTCAGGTCTATGGCTTTGATACCAAATAGGGAAAGATCAAAGGGTTCACTACGATAGGGGAGAAGTCTGTTGTCCCAGTTTGTTGGAAGTATGATGCAGTCATGCTGTTGGCTGCCCCAGCCACTGTTGGCTAATTACAGTGGTACTGTCTTAGCAGTTTTGTTACCCAGAAGTGATGATTTCTTTTTGCTGGACCGGCTCACAATTTTCAGTTAAATCTAAGGTAACTGTCTAGAGGACTTCTAAGGTGACATAATGAGGTATAGAAAATGCCCATGAGCAACTCATAAAGAGACTGCTTCTATTCTTGAACACTTGTTTGCAGTGATGTGTACCAAACTAGAAAGACCAGTGTAGGAAGATGCCTGAGCAGAATGAAGTGGGTGCCATCTTCTTTGGCTCTATTCTAGGTAGCATTGCCACTGACTCACCAGGAGACACACTGAGCCTGATGGGGATGTTGCTTCGACTCCTAACAGAGAATCAGGGTCATGTTCAATTTGCCTGCTCTGGGCATGGTAGAGATACTCTAATGGTACATTACTGATCCTCCCCCACTCGCCTCAGGCTGCCCTTGAAAAGGTGAGACCTAAGAGCATGGTTCTGCTACCCTATCAGCTTCAGCAACACCTACAAGAAGTAAAAAGTAGGCTTATTGTCAGAGTTTTTGTCAGGTGTGCGGAGTGAACTTATTGGGGAATGAGGTACTGCAGAGGGCTAAAGGGAAACATCACTTAGGTTTTCCACAGAAGGAAATACAAATGTATTGTTCCATTTGAGGATATGAGAATCCATCAGTCCAAAATACTGTTCGGCAGAAATTCCAGAGCCATAAGGGGCAAGGAAAAGAATGTGGCTAGATTGAATGATTAACTAGGATTATCTGTATGTCTGCTCAGTTAAGATTTTAAAAATTGCCTTTGCTTATATCGGGTGAATGATGCTAGTAAGAAGTATGCATCCTAAGGGACAAGAATTCTCTAATCAGTGAATGAACAATCTATGCTGGGTATTGTTTGCTGAAAAACTATCCTACCCACCTCCTTGTTGTAGATTTGAGAAGTTCAGAAATTCTAGCGGGGCTCATCTAGATTCAGCTAAAGAGAGAGAGTTACTTGAGATTTTTCAAATATAAGGGAAGTGCTCTCTTTCCCCAAGTGGCAATGTTAGACTGGCATGTGGGCACCAACAGTGGCAGATATGGAAGGAAAGAATTTTACTGGAGGCTTTTAGAAATCCTCCTGAGAGTGACCTATCTCTCGGGCAGAAGTCCGTTGATGACAGTTTCCTGTAAACATACCTGAAAGCAACCTCTTATACTTTTACTCTTTAAGCCTCCTAACAAAAAATTACAATAATGCTATCCTTTTATTTCCTTTATTAAACTTTTTCATTTCCAATATTGATCAAGAGCTGATAAGACACACAAATATATATTTATTTTTTATTTTAAAAATGTTTACTTTATTAGGATATCTTGGTTCTGGAGTCAAATTAAATACCATCAAGGCACATCCTCATCTGGGTTGATAAATCCTAGTCTGTGCCCTTAAAACCACAAGCAATATGGAGTCATCTATATAAACAGTATTTATTGGATACATCCTAGTGCCAGTAATTTTAGTGCTCGCTTTGGCAGCACATATACTAGTGCCAGTAATTTTATCAATGTAAGTGACTTACACTGTAGCAAGGAAAGAAAAATCATCCTCTGTAAACATATACTGCTTCATCTAAGGACGAATGCTATGGATTTTTTAAAAAGAGACATTGGGTTCTTTAATGTATAATAATTTAGAAAAGTCCTCAGTGATAAGGTAATATTTGAGCACCGACTTGAAAGAAATGCTATAATGCTGGAAGGATCTAGATGAATTTTTCCCAATTGCAAATCTTGGGGCATGAACATGAGTATCCTCATGAAGGAACAATATTCTCAGTGCAGAGATAGTAATAGGAAAAGAGAAAAAGATTGGATCAAAAATGTGATAGGGCCCCATATTTTTATATACATATGTATGTATGTGTGTATGTATGTATGAATGTGTGTGTATATATATATATATATGTATTTATATGTATGTACATACACACACATCCATACAGGGATCCATATTATATGTGATCTTACAGACCACAGAACATGTTCTAGTATTTACTCTCAATGAAATGGGAAATTATATCCCTGGAGAGTTTCAATCATGTATCACTTTTATATTAAGACAGAAAGAAAGAAACCTTTATTTAAAAAAAAAAGAGCTTGAAAAAACACAGACCTCATTGTACCGTCAAGAGCCACACTGCATCATGCTTCCAAAAACATCCCTTGAAAGCTTATGCGTCCCGAGGGAAGTCTTTGGGCACTAAACTCATCAATGGATTTATCTGTTGGTGGTTTCATAGCTGACTGCACTGCAAGGTGATAAGTGCTGGTTGGAGGAGGTGGGTCACTGACAGTGCAACCTGGGGGAGTGTGTGTTATTTCCCAGCTTTGACCTGTACTTCTGACTGCTTCCATGCTTTCTGCTCCAAAATGCCATAGATAAGCAGCCTTCATCCTCCAACATTTTCCACCGTGATGTTCCTGCCTTAAAGCCATCCACCATGGACTTAAACCTCTCAAACTGTGAGCCAAAATAACCCTTTCCCCCTTACATTTTTGGATGTCACATATTTTATTTCAGTGACAAAATAATTGAACTGATACCCTTACACTGATCAACTCCCCCTTTAACACAATCTTTTGGCTCTTGATTTTTGCTTGAAAAAATCCCAGTCCTTCCCATGCTAACAGTTTGGCTTATAAAGTGATTACCAAGGAATTCTCCAGGAAACTCTTTCTGTTCCTTTCTGGAAGTTGAGTTCTTATAAGATAACATTAAATTTAAGGAGAAGTAAAAGGCTAATAATAATAATAATAATGTGACAACAAAACAGGTCCCTGCCTGTCATGTGGCTGAGGTGCCTTTCCTGATACCAGAGAAAGATCAAAGGGTTCACTATGAGAGGGGAGAGGTCTTTTGTTCCAGTTTGTTGGAAGTGTGATGTAGTCGTGTTGTTGCCTTTCCTGTGAAGAATAGCCAGTTTATATTACAGTCTTGTTGGAGGAGGATGTGGCAACACCGGGCCTGGAAAGCTGCTCCTCATGTCTGCTGTGAAGCGTTATTGGGAACAAAGCGCAATCTGTAAAGTTCCCAGAATGTAAAGCAAACCTGTAAGGCCACTGGTCGCGCTGGTCACTAACTTCCTGGTAGGCTGGAGGAAAGGCAGCATTCTGGTTCTGGTGAGTTAATTGTACAAGCTGTTCCTGCCAAAAAATGTTTCTTTGTTTCTACATGACTAGCCCTCCTACTGGCTGACTGCACCCTTCCTGTTCCTCCTTCACCAATGACTGCTGGACAGGTATGATAGATTAAATCGTTAGCCAATCCCTAGTAAGTACCCTCCGCTTCCTGTAAGTGACCTTGCTGTAAGAGAACCACCAAAGCCTTTAAAAGGATCCGGCAACCGCCACGCAGGTTCTCCAATCTAGTATTAGCAGACCCACTGCAAGCCCTGTTAATAGAAAGTGCCCTTGTTTATTGCATGCATGTTTGCTGGTCTTCTTAGGGGAGCACAATTCGGGCAGAATAGTGTTACTCACAGTGTTACTCTCAGACTTGTCCAAACTCAATGACTCCAAACAACCCTCCTGAGAAAAGTAGCCAAAGACCAAATAAACAATGCAAAGAATGGAGGAAGACAGAGGCAAAAAAGGGAGAATAGGAGAAAGGTGGAGAGAAGATGAAAAGAAGAAAAGAAAGGGGAAGATAATTTATACTGTCCTAGTTCTGCGGTGAGGGTGTTCTTCAACCAAACAGTGGAAGATAGGAGAGAAAATTAGCACAGTTTCATTAACTGAGTTTAACTAGAACTAACACAAAGAATTACAGATTCTTTTGCTTGAGAAACTTTTTTTTTTTTTTTTTAACATGGGGTCTTGTGTTCCTGGCTAGAAGCTGCCCTCCAGTTGACGAACTCAAGGGCACCACTAGCTTCTCAGGCTTTGAAGTAGCTGGAACTCCAGGTGCAGCTTCCACACAGCCTAGAAACATCCTCAAATGAAACATGATCTGAAGAGGTTTTGGAGCTTCCATGTGCTCTTTGGCTCGGTTAAGGCTTTTGCACAATGAATTTCCTCTCTAAAGTTTCATTTTAAAAAAACACACACACAAAGCTATTAAGCAAAATTCCTCCTTCCCTATGAGAGATGAAAATAATTTAAAGTATCAGTTGTACAGAGAGAAATAAGAAGATTATTAACATACAAATAATTTATCTATCCATCTATCATCTATCTATCTATCTATCTATCTATCTATCTATCTATCTATCTATCTAATTTATTTATTTTTTTTTTTGAGACAGGGTCTTGCTTTGTAGTTCAGGCTGGCTCTAAGCTCACTATGTAGCCCAGGCAAGCCTGGAACTCAGCAATCCTCCTGCCTCTGCCTCCCGAGTGCTGGGATTACAGGCATGAGCCACCACACCCAGCACTGTGGTATGTGATATTGATGGCTGGTGGGCGTGAGTCACCACGCCCAGCATTGTATGTGGTTACCGGGATTGAACTCAGGTCCTTGCGCTTGAGAGGCAGGCGCTGGAACCAACGAGCTAAATCTCCGGCCCAAATAATTTATTTTTTAAAAGTGTTTTTGGGTCTCTCCCTCTCTCCCACTTACACTCACACACACACACACACACACACACACACCATATACCACGTTCCACAATTCTTACCATTCCCACCCACTTTCACTGTCACATATTTGCACATCTACAGACACAGGTTGCTCCCCGTATCCACTCCAGCACTGGGCACATGTCAAGGGGGACTGTCCCACCTCAGCTATGCTGCTCACAGCCTGATCTGAGAGGCAATGGAAGCCCTAGGCCTGGAGCAGCATATCTCAATCCCAATTCATCACGCTGCAGGTGTCCGACAGCCCCTGATGGCAGGGGCTTCAGTCTTGTTTGTCCTGTCTCACGTCATCACAGTACATCAGGAGATGACCACGTGAATGCACATTATAAGCTATAAGATGCTGTCATGTGGAATCAAACCCAATAACAGTCACTTCCTCTGGGACAGAGAGCTGAGAAGCGGGCATCACTGCGTGCGGATGTATTTGCATGGCCTCATGGAAAGCACGGGATGGGGACTCAGGCTGTTTTCTTCCCAGGTCCCTGGTGCGCCACTCCAGAACTTCTAGTTTCTAGAATCCATCCCTTACCTGTGAAACAAAAAGTAGTATCTCTTTTATGTATGCTGCAGAATTATTGTGGAGATAGATAAATCTAACACAGTGTGAGCAAACTACCATACTTTGTAAATTGCAGAGTATTTTCAATTCTCACATAATTGTTAATCAGACGTTAACAGCACAGGTAATTATAATTATTTTATTTGTGGTAATTGAGGATTGAAACCAGGACCTTCATACTGAGGTGTATTCCCTGTCTTTTTAAAAATTTATTTATTTTGATACAGGGTTTTGCCAATTTCTAAATTTTCCAGGTTAGACTCATCAGCCTAAAACTCATGAGCCACCCTCACCCTCCTAAAGTGCTGTGATTAGACTAACCCCATGAAATATACTTTTTATTCCTTTCTTCCTATAGTTCAGAACGACTTCAAAGGTTGGCAGCACTTGACTGGGCTGTGAGGAGTGAGGCATTTCTGTTGAACAACGTACCCCTGGAGAGACTGTTTTCTGAGCGAGCATGGGGAAGAGGCAAAGGCGAATTCAGGTGAAAGTGACCTAGGAACCTGAGGTGGGAGGCTGAGGATGTAGCACAGTGCTACAGTGCTTGCCTAGCATGCATGAGGCCCTAGGTTTGAGTCCCAGTACCAAAGGAAAAAAGAGAGGAAGGAAAGAAGGAAAGAAAGAGGTTGGTTTAGAGTCAGGAGGATCCATGCCAAAATTCGGGTGCAAGAGGTACTTCTTTGATTTTACTTTCTCCTGCAGCAGTTTCCCCATCTGTGAGCTAAGTTACTTTCTTGAAGCATTGTGAGGTTTGTGAGAGAAAGTACAGTGAACACTCAACACTAGACCTGGCCCAGTCTACCCTCATTAATTGAAGCTGCTTTTTATCATCATCTCTTTGTAGCAGATGCCTGCTGTAGCATCTTGGGAGAGGGAGGAGATTTTGGTTTCAGAGCGGCCTGGGCATCCATCTGGTTTGGGGTTTTTGTGTGCGGGCTGTTGGCAGGCTTGTCTAGTAGGGATGGGCCCTTGGCTGCCACTCGGTTTTATAACTTGTAGCCTTCACTGACATCCTCCTCTATACGTTCATTGTTTCTGAAGAGCTAGCACAGCAGGTCACAGGATGGGTGGTTTCTTCTGGACCGACCGTTCCCACAGGGCCTCTCTCCCAGCGGCCGGCTTCTCAGGGAAATCTCTCTGCTCACATTGACTGGGGCGGAGTGATCCAGTGCTGCTTCCCTCTCTCCTTCTGCAGTGTGCCACTGGTGAAGTTGTGGCAGTAAAGCTCTAATTCTGGTGAGATAATTCCATGAAGTCCTGTCGTCCCGTAAGATCTCAAGCTGCTTTCTGTAGCTCGCCTCTGTGAGCCGCCTCCTGTCTTTGCGGTGGACAGAGAGCCTGGAGGGAGCTGCATGGGGACCGAGAGGGACACACAGAAGGTGTTCATCAGTGTGGCCAACTGCGCTTTTCGTGGACTGTCATGGAGTGTGGAGCAATACCTGGGCTGCTGTCCTGGCTGCACCTGTCCCAAACTCACTTCCCTCTCACCCCCGGTGCCACTGTCCCTGAGGGTGGACCCGTGTGTGGGGACTTAGAATCTGGCTGTTCATAATTGTCCACACTATCTTAATTCTGTGTCCCTGCTTCCTTAATCGTTAGTTCTCCTCTGTGGACTCTCCTCCTCCTGGTCTCCTTCCCCACCCTGCACACCAGAGTGGGAGCTTATCCTGAAGGTCCTGACCTAATGCAACCCTACAGCTCACCTTCCTTTCCTTAAGTAGAGCAGTTTTGTCTCCAGAAGCCTCGGGGCCTAGGCCTATGCTGCCTCCTCTGCTGGTCCCTCTTCTCGTGGGACAGCCTGTCTCACCCCCGTCCTGTGGTTCTCCGTTCGCTGCCCCCTGACCAGTCAGGCTGAGGGCGTTTACTACATGCTTCAGTGTGTTCAAACCTTTCCCAGACACACTAAAATACCCACTCTGCAGCCCCTCTTTACCAACACCTACTCACATCTATATGAACACCAATGTCCTTACCTACTTTAGTCTCACCCCAGCAGCTAATAACATGGAGCACACTTAAGTTTTACTTGCTTTTTGTTTGTCCTCTCCATAGGAGCAGAGTGACATATAGGACATCAATAAATAATACATAAATGGATAAATATCTTAATTTTTATACATTAAAATCTTCTTATAAGAAGATAACCATAGATAGCCAGATTGATATATGTATTTTTCAGTTAATTTTATTGGTACATTTTGGATATATGTAATCATCATATTCATCATAGGGAATCTGTATCTGTACATAATGTATCTGGATTTTCCTTTTCCCCTATCTGACACAAGTATTAACTAAAAAAAAAAAAAACTATTCTGACTTCAAATTCTTTTATAAATTTCTCCTATAGTATTTATAAATTGAGGTTAAATACTAAAAATGTTAAATATTTATTTCTGCCACATGCACATGAACATACACATGTGCACACACGTAGATAACTTAGTAGGGTATACATAAGCTGTGCACCGTAAGTCTGTTTCTTTTGTGAGGAATGGATCCCCTTTGAACTCTGACATACATCCAGGCACCCTCTGTTTTCTAGACAAGGAGAACAGACAGCCTGGAAGGAAAAGTGGCCTTTGAGGCTTGTCTTCCAGATACCTCTCTGACTAACCGGATGTCAGTACCGAACAGAAAGACAAAGAGTATCTGTATCTACATGGTTTCTTGCCTGTTTCTCAATGGCCTTAATTTAGTGTTAATGGCTTAATTCCCAGGTTGCACGTCCTCCCTCCTTAAATAGCTGTTAGTGTAATTGATGCCAGGTTAATCACTGCACCAGCCCAGTGAAGTGCCACAGGGCAGGGACAACATGCTGCTTCCCCTGTGCTTCAGAAGGAAAGTGTCACGCATCTCTGAAGAGACAATGCTGCCTGTCACGGGGCACTGAGTCTCAAATGAGATCTTTGAGAAAAATACAAAACGAAAACCTAATGAGAAAGACACAAACCTCACCACTATCTTAGAAGTAGACAAAAACTTTGTTTGACTTGTATTTTCTTTGACATTTATAAGTAGACTCCAAAATGATAACAATAAATATATAGTATTTTATAATTACTGACAGAATGCTATCTCATGTAACAAAGGAAGCATTATATGGAGAGTATTCTCCACTTTAGGAGGAACTATGAAATTAGAAGGAAGGACCCTAAAATGGCAATATGAATATTTCTAAATGGTGGAGATCTTTGCTCAATTTTATCTTGTCCCTCTGCTTTTCATTATTTGTATTTTTTACAGTAACATGGAATATCTTTGTAATTTACAAATAGAGCTGGTTAATTTTCTACTACCTTGTATTGATAACAAGTAAGCATTCTGTTTTGTTGCATTGTATGTATTTGAAACTTGTCTTATTCTTGACATCATACTAAAAAGAAGGGGCCATTTTTTACATGGTAGAATTGACATTGTTCCTCTTAAAATATATCCCCATTTAGAAGGATTGTTTCCCTCAAATCTCTAATGTGGTCTAAATGTGGCAGGCATAGAGTGTGGCACCCTTGGACTTATACTGCTTTGAATCGATTAGTGCCACCCTCCTTCACAGCAAGTGAAACAGTCCTAAGAGAGGGTGGGACCAGCTCAAGGTCTCATTACACTGGAGACATCCTGACAAAATCAAGTCTAGAATTCTTTCTAGAACCAATGTTCACCGCTTTCTCTATATTCACATTCCTTATTCTTCTGACTCAGAAATAGAACCCCAACATAATTATAGTAAACTCCCAATTAATGAATAGACAAATAAACTAGCTTAAAAGTTTTGGGTATCAATGATCACTGTTCTACAAGGTGAAAAAGAAGCCAATGAAATGAATTGACTTTTTTTTTTTTTGGAGACAGGGTCTCACTTTGTAGCTCAGATTGGCCCTTAGCTCACTATGTAGCCCAGGCAAGCCTTGAACTCAGCAATCCTCCTGCCTCTGCCTCCTAAGTGCTAGGATAAATTGACTTTCTTAATAAGAGAATAGGAAGAGTGTCTTAAGAGTAGACCATTAGCCTGTGGATTGGTGCTGGAGTCTGTCCCCAGTGAGGTGTCAAAGTGCCTCTGATGATGGAAATCCATGGGAAGAGTTCTGCAGAGTCTCCTCTGACTTTAAAGGGCTCAAACAACTTGGAGAGAATGTGAGTGTCTCTCATCCTGGTGGATAAGAAAATGTTATTGCGTGGTCACCAAGAACCACCTCTCAGAAATGTATTGAGGAGCTTCAAAAACTCAACAGGACATGGGTCTGCTCACCGAAAACCAAAATGGCCAACATATGACAAAATTTAGGTAACAAAGGGGGATGAAGTATTAAAGGCACCCTGGAGGAAGTAAAGGAACAAAAAGAATATTTAGCCTTGATGGAAGGGATAAATTAAAGAAAACGTATTCAGGATTTGGTCAAATTTAACAATGTACACAACCCTTGAAGAACAGGCTCCAAATAAAATGCAAAACTTATTTTTCTGCTATCATTCAAACCAACTGATTCCTCTCAGTGCCTGGGATTTGTCTGACATTTGATCTGACCTGTAAGCAGCCCCACTTACAGTGCCAGGCCACAGATTCAGGTGACAGAAATTTCTCCATCATTGTTCCAAGGGGCTCCAGTGCCAGGTTTCATATGCTCCATCCAGAGATGCCTTTTCTGAAATTGTCTTTATGAGACAGTATTTCAACCTCAGCTTTTGATGCAGGTGAACCTATGATCCAGATATGACAATCCTAGTTTACCAGACTGTCATTTTTTGAGTTTTTTTTTCCCCAGTTCTGAGATTAGGGTCTTCACTTTCCTTTAAGGAATGAGAAGTCAAAAAACACTGTCCTGCATGTCAAGAGGTGGGAGAGGTAGTAGAGAGGGCATGTATCCACTCCTTAGTGGAGGGAAGACAGGCTTCACTTCTCAAGATAAGCTCCAGCTCTATTCACGTTCAAAGTACCTCATCATGCTTCTTTTTAAGATGGCTTTCCAGAGTTTTCTGGGCTGAACAGAAATTTAGCATAGGTTTTTCAACTTTAGGAACGGGCCTTACACTCAGGAATTGCTTGATATGCATTGATTAGATGAACAACCAATGGAATGCAGAAGAATTTGTCCCAAAAGATGTCCATTTCCCATTCTGCCATGGCAAAAGGGAATTCACAAATGTGAGGGCGCTAAGGTTTTTGAAGGAGGGAGAGTATTTTGAGTGATCTGAGGTAGTCACAACAGCTCTGATGAGTGAAATAGGGATCTAAGGCAGTCACAGTACAGGAGATTTAAAGAAGTCTCACGGCTGGCCTGGATAGGCCCATGAGCCAAGACGGAGATAGGGCCATGAGCCAAGGCAGCACAGAGCCTTTCCAAGACAAGTAAAGGGGAATTATCCTTAAAGCTTCCAAAGTAAATACATCCTTGCTAACACCTTAAATTTAGTACATTAAGACTCATTTCAGGTTTCTGACCACAAGAACTACAAAATACCAGATTTGTGTTATGTTAAGCCAGTAAGAGGTTAGTAATTTGTTGCAGCAGTAATTGGAAGCTACTACATAACCTACTTGAAAAGAAATTCTTAATGATTACACAGTGAATTTACCCCTTGTGTCTTTAAGGGGACAGTAGGTGGGAAAAACAACCCCAGAGATTTCCAGAGTTTCCTTTCCAACAAAACTATGCAACAGTGATTTCCCAAAAAATGGTGTCACAATGACCCACAGGAGTGAACTCATAGGGCCATACCACCCTGATTTTGGCCAATATGCATTTCACAAAGCCATCTGCAATTAGAACAATCAATTCAAAATTATGGAGCTTTTCACCCTGAAAACCTGCTCTCTGGCTTCCTTTTTTTTTTTTTGCTCCAGATTATAACAAATTCAAATACCTCTGTAGCTCATGAAACAAAGACATTGCCTAATATGTGATTTGGGAGGGAATTTAATTATACATCTGTCTGTTTTGACAAAGCATGGTCTTCAAATATCTATTTAAAATAAAATCAGCAGATTGGCAGCGATTAAAAATGAAAGGCTATAAAAAGTTTAGGGAAAAAAGCATTAAAGTCTAATAGCTCTTGGTTTATGTGCCAGCACTGTAGTAAATATTCCTAGCATCAGTTTCTCTCCCGAAATCTCACCATTAGCTTCTACAAAAAGTGCCATCATTCAATACACACAGAAATTCTATCTTTTCTACAGGCAGAGAGTCCATCTGGGATCCAGTAAGACTGAGCTTATCATACAAACTGGTAAAGTAGGAACAATCTGCTTGTACTTTGTTCAGTGACTCAAACATTTTCTGGTACTGCAGTACTATTGCTTTCCCTGAACGATTCATTAAGGAATTTTGAAAGTTCATGTGCTTCAGGATATTTTCAAAAGAACAGTGTGTACATACAACATACTTGTCTGTGTCCTCAAAAGCTTAGTTTACACAGTGAAACATTATACAAGGATGAGACAGTTTCTACAAAAATGAACTTTTAAGCAAAATTAGTAATGAAAACACAAGAATTGCCAATAACTTAATGAGACCTTGAGGAAGTCAAAGGGTGATGCTTCTGTGTATACTGGAGCCCAGGTCACAGCAGTTCCCCATCCCTCACCCCAGGCCCCTCAGGCCTGAATCCTACCCTAAAGAAAGACATTCACCCCTTCCTGAGAGGAAGGCTTCCCTCTCCTGCACCAATCATTTTGTATGTGTCGTTGGGTTTTCTGCTTCTTTTCCCCAGTGTACCCTATTGAAATTCCTGGAGATGTGCACTAATCTAGTATTTATAGACCTCTAATAGGCTGTTTATCTATAATGTAATTTTTTATATATGAGTTCCTTATGCTCTAGTGAAGACTTACATTCAGTAATTCTCCCAAGAACACTAGTGGAAACTTCCAAATAATTCTGTAATGGTTTTGTAAAATTAATAAGTTATATACATAGATAGAGATGATTCATGATGTAGCAAATGTAGTTCCTTAATAACTCCATAACAGTAAGTACTTCCTTAGAATACAGTTGTCTATGCTTTCCCAAGAAGAAAATAGAGGTAGAGGTGCAAATAATAAATACAATCATATTTAGTCATTTATTAAATCAATATGTTGATAAATATTGGATATGGCCCTTTTGCTTGTGGCCTGAAATGACTGCTGGAGCCCCGCCCATTACATATGTATTCCATGCAGAAAGAGGTGGGAGAGACAAAACAGTGGATATATCTTCCCTTTAAAGAAGTTATCTATACTAGCCCTTAAAAATCATTGAACCAAATGGATCACATATTCACATTAAGTTGCTAGGGAACTACAGTTATCAAATTTTTAGCTCTATCATGTGTATCTACCTTAAACTTAATTTACTGTCTCATTACTAATTATTTCTGATGCATCTTCTAAAAGGAGGAATGAAGTAGTATATTCTGACACAATACCTTTATTTCTTCTGTGTTCAATAGATTTTGTCTGTCTTCAAGTGCAGAAAGAACCTTATTTTGTTTGTATAGTAATTGCGACAATATAAGAAATACCTTTGTACTCTACAAAGTGCCACATAAATGTAAAGTATTATTATTCAAAGTAAAAAAGAATTTATTAGCTAGTTATTCAGAAAGTTGATGCTTTCAGCATCAAATCTGAATTATATCTAGGAAAGAGCTTAGATCCATTTCATTTTATATTAACTTCTGCTGAGCTAGATTATTTCCATCTCAGATTTATTTGGTTGCTAATGTTTTTTAGGATTACTTTTATTAAGAGATTTTATTTTTAAAATATTTAGGTTAAATGTTCTTGAGTAAAATGTTTCTAGCCTTGGGTATTTCTTTGGAGAATTTACTATACAGTCTCCTTATTTATGCAAGTTGTTCAGATAGAAAGCTCAGTTTTTCAATGATTCCACATGTGACTGTTGGAGGCCTACTGTGTGGCAGATATTGTACTGGATCTCAGATGACAGAGACTCAATATTACACACACACACACAAACACACACAATGCATACACATACACATACCCACACATTAATATGCACATGCAGAGAGATTATATTCCAATGGGAGAAGTCAGAAAAAAATTCAAGAGAAACTTCGTTTTTCAATTTTTGTGGACGATGCAAAAACAAATAAACAAAAACTGTTTGATGTCCCTTTTTGTCTCTTCTGATAAAAACAATTATAATTTGATTGTAAAATAAAGACTGCATCAAGGGAAAAGCAATTTGTAGGGCTAAATGGATGAGTTAAATATATGTAACTTTATGTAAGGACAAAGAAAAACAAGAAGATAAATAATCTGCTAAGTATTAATAAAAGAAAACTCTGTCCTCCACCCTGTGCAGCCCCACCAGAAATGGTTGGAAGGTTTGGCTGATGTAGGTCTGACTTCCCATGATGCTGCTATGCTGGAAAAACATTGTCCTGTGGTGACCTAACTGACTGAAAAGCTCACGGGCCAAGAGAGAAGAGGCAGGGCCACCTGCAGGGCAGAAAAGAGGTGGCACCACTGGGGCAGAGCTGAGTGGGGCTTCCCAGTTAATGACATTAATTCATCCATTTCTCCTTTTACTCATTTCCTGCATAAATATCACTGGGACTAGAGATGAACAAAACAGATGTAACTCTTATCTCATGTAGTTTCTAGGTTAGAAGGATTATTAATAATGAATGGATAGATAGATGATAGATAAAGATAGATAGATGATAGACAGATAGACAGATAGATAGGTAGATGGATCTGAAAGAAAAGACTGTGGTGAGTAGTTATGACATATAGCTTATAGTGGTGATGGTGAACCTCTTATATATTGACTTCAGTGATACCAAGATCCCACTGCAACATGTGTGCTTTAGGTTCACCACCTCTGACATAGGGTCCTAAATGTAACAGGGGTAGAGGACAGTCAGTGGAAAACCCTTAAGCACATGTAGGAAGGATGATTGGATTTACACTGGAAGAGAGTGGGCTACTTTGGGGAAAGCAGCAAACCATTAAAGCTTATTTGTGAGGACACAGATTTTGGAGGCTGAAATCACTTAAAAACTCTCAGTTTACATGTACAGGGAACTCGTGAAGTTTGCCACAATGGAGAATTTTCCACCAGTTCAGCTCATTTTTCTTTTTGTCATGGGATTGGAAGTCAAGGCCTCAGCCCTGCCAAACAACCTCTTCTGCTGCACCACGTTGCCAGCTGCCAGGTGTCACTAGTTGAGTTAATTTTGTTGCCAGATCTGGAGTACTGGAGCTGCTCCTTGCAGCTCACCAAGCCTGTGGGTGTCATCTCTTTTCAATCCTGATTCAGTGTCCTCTGAGTGGTAGCTCGAAATTGGAAGTAGTTACAATATTTACATTGTGGAAATTGGCAAAGATTTCAAATCTGGATGTTAAATATTTACCAGCAAAGAATTGCTCTTATGTAAACTAATGTCAGGATAGCTACAGAAAAAAATATGTGGGAAATGGCAATAAAAGGTAGTAATTTAATTAAGTGATTCTAATTAAAACTTTGATACAATATCCTGGCACTTCTCTAACAGTTTAATATCTTCACAGAGAAAGCATAAAACAACACCATTCGGGGGAAAATATTATAATCACACAGTCTTCCATATCTATATTACACTGCTCCAGTAACAATGGGCCTAAGCATTACTCAAGACTATGACATTACTTGCAAAGAGAATGTTGATACTTTTAAAAAATAACATCATATGGTTGGGCGTGGTGGCTCACGCCTATAATCCCAGCACGCGGGAGGCAGAGACAGGAGGATTGCTGAGTTTGAGGCTTGCCTGGGCTACATAGTGAGCTCAGAGCCAGCCTGAACTACAAAGCGAGTCCCTGTCTCAAAAAAAAAATCATATGTAATTGATTCTATCACTTTTTATGAGTTCAAGTTTAATCATCCAAAAGCTATTTGCTGATAACTAATTATTGTGCCAGGCTCTTTGAGTAACATATCAAAAATACACTATAACTCAGGTTTTACAATTTATTTTAAACAAGACTTTAGAATAACAAATAGTTAAACCTATGAATTAATGGCTATAAGTCAGAGAAAGGTAAGCAGATAAAAATGGTCAGGAAGGGGTAGACTGTGGACTCGAATTGAGCTGTCTTATGAAAGATATGTGGAATTTTATTTTTTACCACAAAAATGATATAACATATTGATGGTAGGAATCTAAAATGGCACAGCCAATCTTGGAAAGAATATGGAAGTGACTTACAAAATTAAATATCCACTTACCATAAAATCCAACAATTCTCCTCTCGGGTGCTTATCCTAGAAAAGTGAAAACTTATGTTACACAAACAGAACTGGGCACCAGCTATAGTTTTTTTTATTATCTACCCTTCTACAGAGTGAATTATTAAATAGAGTGTGGCAGTGCTGTAATGTGGGATATGATATGGTTAGAGCTCAAGGGAATTCTGCTGCATTTTTAAAAGCCAAGCTAAAAGATTGCATGTTATATTCTGCATTTTTCATAGATTACATGCTGTAAAAATGATTCCATTTTTATAGCACTCTTAAAATAGTGAAAGTACAGGGATGGAGTGCAGATGAGTGGTTATCAGAGCGGGGCCTGGAGAGAGGGAGGGATGTTGCTATGGCTGTGGAAGAGGGACCACATGAGGGATCCTTACGGTAACCCTTCGCACCTGATCCTGGTGATCGCATGAATCTGTAAATGTGGTGAAAATCCTGTAAAACAAAGATCCAAATATTTACAAACCAATGAATGCGGGTAAAATGCTGCTATTGACCCAGTTCTTGAAGGAATTTTGTAAATGATGTCGAGGTCAATTTCTTCCTTGAGAAATTCTTCCACCATTTCCAAGATGTTACCATTAGGGAAGTGGGTGAAAAGTATGTAAGAAATCCTATCTATTGTTTCTTCTAATTTCATACAAATCTACAATTCTCTCAAAGTAAAATATAGTGATCAGAAAGAAAATTGTCTGCATAACATCTGTCACCATGCCATTACAATATGGCTATTCTTTTCATTTGTATAGGAAGCAGTTGGGTAAACAGAAAGAAGAGAATGGAGTTCATTAGAATTTCTCAAAAGTGACTTTAGTAAGACAAGAAATCTGTATTACATTCTGAAAATATAAACTTTGAAAGAAAGTTATGTAAACTGAATTACTAGCTCGATTTTTTTTTCTTATTCATCCTATTCCACATTGCCTTAGTTACTCTTCTTTCTGCTGAAACAAAATACCTCACACCCAAAGTTAAAGGAGGAAAGATTTATTTAGCTGACCGTAGAGATTTCAGTTCATAGTCAGCTGGCTCTAAGACAAGGTAGCATGGCAGAGGGGCATCACGGAGAAGAAACAGTCGATGACAAGCAAACAGAAGACAGCAAAGTAACAAGAAGCAGCAACAGCCTGCTTCTTCCTTTTATCCCTCCTCGGTTACTTGCCTTTTGGTTGATGGGTGTAGGCGCCTTCCCATTATCCATGCCTAGAGTTGTGCTAGTGAATCTGTGGACTAATTTAATAAGTAATTATGCACTCTTAGTCCTGGTATCTCACTTCCTAGCTACAGCCATATCAGAAAACCCCTACCTACAACTATACAAGGCTTTAGGGGGACATCCAGATATAAGCCATAAAAGCTATTGATGAAATGTCATTCTACTTACATCATCCCTGGATCTCCTGAGAATAGTATTAAGATTCATTGTGACACTAGTAGATGGCTATGTGGGGAAGAATGCATCCATCCGCACCTCCCCATTTGTTAAAGATAGAGTGATAATTAGTACTTGTGGTGAATCTCAAAATTGTAAAATCTTAAGCACAAGATGACAGTGGAATATATTTTTCCTGTAAAAAAAGTAAATCCCCATAGATTAATCTGTCTAGTTGTAAATCAGAAACAGAAAGTTAAACTTTTATGGATACATAATGGCTACCCCCTACATACACATCCAAAACATATATTTGTTTTACATTTCTCTCATAAGTAAATACTGTAAAATATTTATGTAGAATTTACTAATAAAGTCAAGCCATAAACTTTACAGCTGAGTGTTCTTTCCCTTGCAGCCCCAGGTAACTTTTAAGAACCATGACTTAATTTTAGACCCAGAATGAAAAGCTTATGGTTATGTCATTCAAACAAACACATGTTGCTGTGAATTACCACCCTGCCCAGGCCATCTGTTTATTTGAATGATTGCACTGAGTACACATATCTGAGGGATAAATGAGCTGTACTTTGGCATAAATAGGGGCCTGTAGAGAAGGCCAAAGTCTGTAATTCAGCTTCTGCTTATAACTGGCCAAGTAAGAAGACCTCCTCAGAGGGAGGCAAATGTTTCATTGAAAATAACAGTCACTGGTTTCCAATTCTGAAATCTCTCTTCACAGTGATCCTTCAAGTACATGTCTCTGGGACTTCTATGACTCAACCAGGTGTTTTTTTCAGATATTAATTACTTTTTTTATTCAGCTATTGTCCTGCTATTTTTTTCAAAGCTGAAGTGTTTAAGGTCTCAGTTCAAAAGTGTAGTCAGTGTCAACTGACAATTACTATCTCCTTCAATGAGCCTCTCGTGGCATATTTAATAAAGTAAACATTTTTAAATTTTTATGTTTATTGGTACATTGTACATACACATCATATCATGATCACACTCAATAGTGAGAATTTGTACCATATAAACACAATTTACTTCTCATTTTTTCCCATTCCCTCACTCACCCCACAAACCCCCACCACCTACATGCATAAGTTTTGCTTCCCTTTGTTATCACCATCACATTTTTTCTTAACCCCTCACTATTCACACCTCCACCAAGTTTCTCTTCGAGTATTTTCCATTTTTAAACCAGTCAGCAACTTCACTGGCTTCTTCAGGCAAATGCAACTTTGATTCACTGAAAGCTCCTGAAATCTTCATCTAATAGGAATGACAGTGCATACTCATTTCACAGTTTTAAACTGAAGTTTTCTTTGCTGCTTATGTCATGGCCAATCCATTCATTGGACTCTTCCACCAAATGCATTGGTCCAATTGATAAAAGCTCTATTGGCAATACCTTGAAATTCACTTTGGCAAGCTGGGATCACATTTAATCCCAAATTTGCTAGGTTTAGAGATTCAATTGAAATCCATTTTCCTTTGCAAAGTTCATCAAATCTTAAAAAAAATATTTATAAGTATTTTACCTTTTCCAAACATTAAGATAAAAATGAAGAGATAACTTCTAGAACTGCTAGGTCCAACAGGATCATTTGTTCCTTTTTTGTTTATTTAAGTAGAAATATTTTTGAAAGTGTCAGACATGAAATGTAGCTGGTTTTTCTATGTTAAATTTAGTGATAAATACTAGAGGTCTATTTTCTTGGGGAGTTGTATCCTTAACCAAGCCTGTGTTCTTTGTAGCACTAGAGGAATCTCTCTATCAGCAGCACTCTGATTCATAAGTCTTCAGGCTTGTTAAATTCCTTTTTTATTCTCCAATAGGCAGCTTTATTTTTTAAAAAAGACAAACACAATGTTAAGCATGAAGGGACAGAAGTACAGCAGCACATCACTGAGTAATTTGGCAACTATCCTGTTTAATTAAAACTGTTATAATCCCTTCCCTGAATTCAGCTTTCTATCCCTCTTTTCCAGCCTACTTTTTGAATAAGAATTGCACTTTTCAGGATTTTAGCTGTTCAGACTTTTATTCTTTCCAGATTGTGGTTTTGAAGTTTGGTCCATAGGCCTTGTGACCTATAGGAACTTTAGACTTTAGGGATTTGGACCTGTAGGAGTGTCAACCTTAGGACTATGGTGTTTGAGATCCTGTCTTTAAAAATTATGGTACAAATCTATTCAAATGTCCATTATCCCTGTCTCTCTCTCTTTTTTAATTGAATTCTTTATTGGTACAATTTCTATACATCTCAAAATCACATATAACATTGGGAAATTTGTACCAGTATATGCCACAAGTTAATTCTCATTTTTACCCATATCCCTAACCACACCCCCTCCTCCCCCTTTATACATGCTATTTTATTTTTTTCTGTATCATATTTATTCCTTCCCCTCATCACATTCCCACACCAAGTTTCCTATAAAAATATTCCACTCTATAAAAGCTGTCCTACTTTCTAGAACTCATTTGCACCTACAGGTGTTCATATCAAAGAGAAGATCCGGGAATTGTGTATCTGTGATCTATTGATTTCACTTATTAGTATATCCTCCAGATGTCTCCATTTGCACCTAAATGGATCGATCTTGTCATTCTTTATGGCAAAGTAATACTCCATTTTATAAAAAAAAAAACCACATCTTCTTTATCCACTCTACAGTTGATGGACATTTGGGTTGTTTCCAAGATTGAGCTATCACGAACTGAGCTGCTATGAACAAGGGTGTACATCTGTCTTTCCAATGTGAGTTTTTAAGTTCTTTTCGGTATATTCCTAGCAGGGGTATAGCAGGGTCAAATGGGACCCGTAGTCCTAGTTTTCTGAGAAATCTCCACACAGATCTCCACAATGGTCGCACAAGTCTGCAATCCCACCAACAGTGGAGAAGGGTTCCTTTCTCCCCACAGCCACGTCAGCATTTATCGTTGGTTGACTTTGAGATCGCAGCCATTCTTTGTAGAGTAAGGTGGAATCTCAATGTTGTTTTCATTTGCATCTCTCGAATGACCAGAGATGTTGAGCATTTCTTCATATGTTTCTTGGCTGTTTTGATTTCTGCCTCAGAGAAGTGTCTGTTCATTTCAGTTGCCCATTTTTGAATTGGGTCTTTAAACTTGGGGAGGGTGATCTGTTTGAGTTCTTTATATATTGTCGATAATAGCCCTTTGTCTGATACACAGCTAGTAAAGATTTTTTCCCATGTTGTTGGTTGTCTTCTAGCAGTGGCAGCAACTTCTTTGGCTGTGCAGAAGCTTCTCAGTAGGATGAGATCCCATTTGTTGATTCTTTCTGCTAGTTCTTGTGCTAGAGAGGTTTTATTCATAAAGTCTCTGCCTAAGCCAATGTCTCCAAGAGTTTTACCAAGCCTGTTTACCAGCAGGCTTATTGTTTCTGTTTTAATGTTTAAGGCTCATATCCACTGTGAGTTTAATTTTGTGCATGGTGAAACAGACAGGTCTAGCTTTAGCTTTTGGCAGGCTAAAGCCCAGCTTTTCCAGCAACATTTGTTAAATAGGCTGTCTTTCTTCCATTGGGGATGTTTGGCTCCTTTGTCAAAGATAAGGTGGCTTAGTGTATCTGAAGTTGTTTCTGGGTCTTCTAATCTATTCCACTGGTCCTCGGGTCTGTTACTTTGCCAGTACCATGAAGTTTTTATCACGGCAGCTTTATAGTAGAGTTTTAAATTGGGAATTGTAATACCCCCTGCCATGTCGTGGTTGCTTAGAATTGCTTTTGCTATTCTAGGTTTCTTGTGGTTCCAGATGAATTTTTGTATTATTTTCTCTAGCTCTGTGAAGTATACCGTTGGAATTTCAATTGAAATTGCATTGAATCTATATAGTAGTTGTGGGAGTATAGCCATTTTGATGATGTTGGTTCTCCTGACCCAGGAACAAGGGATATCTTTCCACTTTCTGGTTTCCTTTTCTATCTCAGTTTTCAGAGTCCTATAGTTTTCAGAGTAGAGGTCTTTCACTTCCTTTGTTAGGTTGATTCCTAGATATTTCATTTTTCTGGGT
>PVIC010029714.1:0-22353 GCA_004025085.1 Thryonomys swinderianus
TTTTTTTTTTTTTTTTTTTTTTTTTTTTTTTTGAGACAGGGTCTCGCTTTGTAGTTCAGGCTGGCTCTGAGCTCACTATGGAGCCCAGGCAAGCCTCGAACTCAGCAATCCTCCTGTCTCTGCCTCCCGAGTACTGGGATTACAGGCATGAGCCACCATGCCTGGCACATCTCCTTTTTCTCTTACCCTAAACATCTGATGCAAGTCATTACGTAAAAGTAATATTGCTTTTTATATTCTAGCTTATTAAATATATAAATAATACATATGCATAATAATTTAAGATAACAATGTAAATTTTATGGCAATATTATTCAAAGTAGTTTAAGACTTTATTCCTTTTCCCTTGTTGGTACATCCCACTAAAAGGTACATAAATATTATTTAGTTTTAAATCCCTTGAAAATATTTCTACACTTTACATTTTATCAAAAGTTGATAACTCATAAGTTCACAAGAAAACACAATTTTCTGAGTTCAGGGAATTTCTCTTTTTTCAGATTTTACTTTATTTTGTCTTAGATTTGTGGAAACAGAGTTTATTTCAAAAAGTCCAGTTTCTGCCTCATCCTTTTATCTCATTAACTGTCTGTGACTTTTCAGCTAACTTTTTCAGATTGATGAGGGATTGATTTAATGTACAGAAAGTGAATAGTCTATACTTCATTTTTTAGGAACTGACAGCTGTCATCATTGAAAAGACATGTATAGCAATTTCCAAATTTAAATACTTCCTTCCGTTTTTGTGACTGGTAACATAATCTTGTTTGATCGCTGCTTTGCGTATCCAAGTGACCCTACACTGCTCAGTCAGAAACTGTACAGATTTTCTATGCTGTTTCTTTACAAATAAAGTAGGAAAATTATGAAAAGAAAGAATATACAAGTTTCATTATCAGATACTCTTGGATCCAAATCTCAGATCTGCTATTGATGAGCTGGAGTATTTCAGGGAGAAGAAAATTATTTAGTCTCACCACACCCTAACTTTTTATATGTATGGTGATGATAATAATATCCAATATTTTTACATAGGAGGATTAAATTAGCCACTTTATGAGGGGAAATCTACATCAGACCTGGAAGAGAACTAAAGCTTCAACATTTGCTTTATGCTCCCCCCACACTCTTTAGGTTAATCTATACTAGAACCACCTTGGATATAACTGAGAGCTGATGGGTCTTTGATCAACATTTACCACATTTCAGCTCTTTTAGTTCTTCCACAGAGTTTATTACTGTGCCAGCTTCTAGCCACTCTTGACTGGTACATACCTCCAGGTCTAGTCTTCACTTGTCTGCACACAGTCCAAGCACTATAATCATATGAAATGTATCAACAGCTGCCATGTTTACTGATGAGTTCGGTGGATGAGAGGCCCAGGGGGAGACTGGGGAGCTTTTCTAGGCATGTATGCCCCCAGACCCATCCTGTAGGAACACTGTTCCTTGACTGATTCCTCTCTGAATGTACTGTACTGCCCCTTGTTGACTTCCCTAAACTCTGTGCATTCTTTTGCAAACAGTCCCTTTATTAAACTCACTTCAGTTATAAGTTTGAGTGGTGCCATTTGTTTGCTGCTGGGGCAGCATTGCCAATCAAGAAAATATGAATGAGACTGTTAGTCAAAGGGGTTTATTGCAGCTCAGTTCGTTCAGTTCTTCTAAAGTCTTAAACTCACATTAATTTATATTATTGGAAAGCAAAATACCTAGACCTCAGTAAATTATCCCTGTAGCACAAGTCACTCAGTGAGTTTTCCTTTAACCTCTATACCCTCAGCTTTTAACCAAGGGTCAATACAGGAAATGTCATATGCTCTCTCCTTTTCTGCATCTCCAATAAATGCTCTGTGGAAAAGAGCATCCATTATCTTGGCCAACATCCCTGACATGGTGACATGAAAAGAACATAAGATTCGGAGTTAAAAGGCACAAACTAGAGCTCCCCCTCTGCAATTTATTAGTCACAAGCCATGTGTTTTTTTTAGGGCAATCTATTCCTCTATAAAATAGGACAAAAACATATATACATTTTTGAGTAGCAATGCAAAAGTGAGATTTTAAACTAAAGAACCCCATGAACATTTATTTATAGTGAGTATATTAAATTTCTTTAAAATTTTAGTGCAGTTAAAAAGTATCCTTTACTAAAAAAAAACTGCTGTGCTTTCTTTATATTGTTGAAATGGAATATATAATTATATACATTTTATTTAATTTATGAGGAGTGCACAATTAACTAAAGTCCCACTCATTTCAAATTTATTACTGATATTTGATTATAGATTTTACTTCTGTATATATAATTTTCATATATTCCTATTTTGATAATCTGTCATACTTTTTAAAGTTTTTATTATTTATCAAAGCATTTAAATTATTTTCAGGGAAGATGGGTTCTAAACAAATAAGGCAAAAACTGTTTAAAAAGAAAAGAAAATTTTGTTTATACTTGTACTACCTCCTAGATGAAGATTTCTTAAGTTTCTGGAACATTTTTCCTTAACTCTATACCAAATAGTGTTCATAGTGATGGTTTCAAACTTTAGTATTCATGATGCATTGTTTGGAAATCAGCTGGATTTACATCTGCCTGTCTCTTAGAATGCTATCTATAGTTATAGATTTTATGTCTATACAAATCTAGAAATAATTGTACATGTGTAGTCTACAGTTTATTGGCACAAGAAGAAACAGGAAGATGGAGAATGAAGAGGGGAAAGAACTGGAAAATGTATATGAAAAGGAGGAAATAGTCATCCTTCTAGTACTTAAAGTGCCAGTTCTACTCTTTTTATGTTCCTTCCCAGGAAAGGGTAAAAACTATTATGTTCAGCTTAGTCATTTCTGCCCAGCTTTTATGCTTTCCTATCTACCATGTGACACTGTTTATAAAAATTCTGCAGAGAAAACAACTCAGTTTCACCCCTCTGGTCCGAGCAGTACTACTTTCAGGATACCCCAGCCTTTCTTCAAGTCAAATACAAGTCTGTGAAATGTCATCCCTTAGTTTACAAAATAGCAAGACCAAACCTGGAACGAAGGCCTTCTCTGTAAAATTCTCTAACTACAGAACTGTTAGTTACTTGTAAGCCAAAGCAAGTTTTTAAGTGAAGCAAAGTGCAAGTGTGTCTACTACTATAAAGAAAAATGGAACTATCTCAGACAGTTGTACCTTTGAGTAGAGATAGTAGATTTTTAAACCCTCTTCCCCAGCTAAAAAAAAGACCTCATTTCTGTATGGTCAAGTATGACTTACCAAGGAAGGGGCTCACTGTCCTATCTGAAACATCCTTTCGAAAGACACCTGCAATACTATTATGCTCCAAAAGGCACCAGGTCATTAGGGGCTTTGTCAATCAAGTGACTGATTCCTCCAGATATGGCTGGTGAATAAAGAAGGCACTTTTGGTTTCAGACTGAAAGTTACACTCCACCTGCTCCAAGCCCTGGGCTTTTGAGAAAATGAGAAGCTAACCTAATCTACTTCCATGCTAAAAGAAACATTTGGTTCTCAAAGCCAGACTGGAGGAATTCTTTTGTCCAGGCAGCAGCTAGTTATCAGGAATGTCTGAAAACTTTTCTAGAATCCTTTGTAACATTATCATAGGAAGACTTAAAGATTGGTAGAGAAACGTGGTCCTAGTGTCATATTTTAAAATGAATAAATGAAGTGCTGACATTTCTAAAACTACCATGAAACCACCAACCTGGAAAATTTCTGATTATTTTTCTCAACTTTTTTGTTTCTTCTTCAATGTGTACCATGAATTTCACAAAGAGTAAAACTGAAGAATTGTGTTATGAGCACCTGAAAACAACCACTTAGATTATATTATTAATGCCGAGTAGTTTTGTTTTTAATCACATACCTATCTGTCATCCTTTCGTACATCCATCACTATAGCTCATTTTTTAAACACTTCAAAGCTAATTGCAGATATCTGGAATTTTTCTCTAAATACTTCACCACCCACATCATTATCTAGGGTTCGATAATTGCTCAATGGTTATTTTATTTGGATATAAAATTTACATGAAATTAAATGTACAAATCCTAAGTGTACTTTCACTGAGTTTGGATAATGCACCCATCTATTGTAACCCAAGCACCTGTTACAGTGTATAAAATTATTATCTCCATCAGAAAGTTCTTGTGATGATTAATCCTGATTGTCAATGTGATTAGTTCAAGAGACCCTTAGAAGGTTAAGAAAGCACACTTGTGGCTGTGTCTGAGTGGGTCACAAGGGTATGATTTGGGGGCTACATTTGGTCCCTAGCCTTTCTCTTGGGCCTTATTTTTTTGTTCTCAGCTTTTTAGTTGCCAGGAATTGAGCTGTGTTCCTCCACCATCATCTCTGCCATGATATTCATGCTTTAGAACCAGTTATGCATATGCTGAGACCTCTAAGATAGTGACCAGGTTTAAGCTCTGCTTAATTTGCAGGTACTGGAGATTTTGTTCTACCAACAGGAAAGCCAAGCAATCCATCCCTCTTTCTTCTTTGCAGTCTGTTACTACCACTGCTCTCTGGAGGTAACACCTGTTCTTATTTTTTTTCCAACATTCATTAAGTTTGCCCATTCTAAGAATCAAATACATATAATCATACAGTTTATATCCTTGGTATAAGCCTCCTTTCACTTGCTACAGTATTCTAGAGGTTCACAAATGCACATATCAGCAATTCTTTACATTTTATCCTTAAATAGTATATTGTTTTATGAATATACCAATTTTTTGTTTTTTGAGACAGGGTCTCACTTTGTAGTTCAGGCTGGCTCTGAGCTCATTATGCAGCCCAGGCAAGTTTCGAACTCAGCAATCCTCCTGTCTCTGCCTCCCGAGTGCTGGCATTACAGGTGTGAGCCACCACGCCCGGCACTGTGGTATGTGGTATTGATTGCTGGTGGGCGTGAGTCTCCATGCCCAGCATTGTATGTGGTTACTGGGGATCAAACTCAGGACCTTGCGCTTGTGAGGCAGGTGCTGGAACCACTGAGCTAACCCTTCGGCCCTGAATATACCAATTTTTAATCCATTTTCATATTGGCTAATCCGGAGTCACTAGTTTATTCTATTATGAATGAAGGTACTCTGAGTATTCTTGTAGAAGTTGTTTTTAATTTGTCTTGGGCAAATATCTACAGTTGGAATTGTTGGGTCTTAAGGTAGGAATACGTTTAGTTTAGAAGAAACTACAAGATCCTTTTCTAAAACAGTTACCCTATTTTATATTTCTGTGAACTTACTTAAGGGTTCCACTTCCCCAACCATTATTGCTAGTCATAGTAACTAGAGCCATTCTCATTTGTGTGTATGGCATTTCACTGTGATTTTCTTTGTATTTCTCAGTAAACTAGGGGTATTAATCAATTATTCACTTGGTCATTGGTCCTCACATATCTTCTTTTATGAAACATGTTTTACAATTTTTTTGCCCATTTTAAATTGGGTACTTTGAGTACTTTGCAATGAATTGTAGGAATTCTTTACATGTTCAGGATAGCGTTCCATTTCAGATACTTGATTTGTAAATATTTTCTGCTAGTCTGAGTTTGCCAGTCCCTTTCTTTAATATATTTTGTTCAATGTGGAATGTACATTATGATTCTGATTATCCTTGAACTATTACAACAAGAAAGTCATCACTTATTGAATATGTCAGGTGTAGACTTTTTAGATAACCTTTATCATATCTAGGAAATTATTTTTATACTAATTCTGGGCAAGACTGTTCTTTAATTATCCATGTTTAATTATTAAGTTCCCCTTTTCACAATCATTTAAAAGATCATGTTCTCTTTTGTTTTGTAAATATGGGAAATTATATATGTTGCTTGAGTTTCAAATATTGAAATCAACCTTGTATTCTTGGAATAAAACCTATTTAGTTGTGGTCCATTGTAGTGTGACTAATTTAAAGGATTTAATGATTGAATTTTGCAACACTTGGTTAAGCATTTTTGGCTTCATGTGAATGAGAGATAATTGATAGATATTTTCATTTTCTGTTTATAAGGCAGGTATTAGTATTAGGTTATAGTGTCTGCAAAGAATGAATGGGACATTTTTCCCGTTTTTGAACAGAATTTGAGTACAATATAGGATTATTTTTCAATATTTGATAAAATTGACCAATGCAATCATCTGGACCTATGATTTATTTGACAGAAATGTTATTGAAAATAAATTCAAATCTTATGTAAAAATAGGAGCATTCAGATTTTCTATTTCATTTACTGACAGTTTTAGTAAATCTTCCTTCTCAAAGGAATGATCCATTTCATCTGTTCTCAGATATATTGGTATAAAATTGTTAATATAGTTTCACACATTTTGGGGAAGTTGAGACTGGGTCTCCCATTGTAATCCAGGCTGGCTGTCTTGAGACTCACTGTGAAACCCAAGCTGGCCTCAAACTCATGGCTATTCGGCTTCAGCCTTCCAAGTGCTCAGATTACAGGGGTGTGCTACCGTGTCTGATTTCATCTCATATCCTTTTAACATATGCTAGGTACACATTGGTGATACCTTTCTTTTACTATTAATTATAGTAAGCTGTATCATTTCTCTTGTTTTCTTGATTAACCTCGCTAGAGAATTACTGATTCTAACACTTTCTCAGAGAATCAGATTTTCATTTTATTAGTTTAGTCTATTGTTTGCTTTCTGTCTTACTAATTTCCATTCTTTTTATTTCCTTCTTTATAATTCATTTGAGCATTATTTCTGTAAACAGATTCAAATCTTTTCTGGTGATACTATGTTTTCATCTAACTAGTGTTTTATAGCTGTATTTTGTAAATTTTCTTATAATGTACTTTCATTGTCATTTAGTTCAAACTATTTTTTGCAATTCCCTTTATAATTCTTTCTTTAATTCAATGCCTATTTAATATTGTATTGGGAATTTTTAAATACTTTAGGTTTTCTTTGTATGAATGCATTATAATCCATCAACTTGGTTAACTTAGTTTCCTTTCTTGTGTGTTTCTGGTTATGATGTATTCTATGGGAGATTCCAGAGGGTGATTTGGAGGCTGTAAGGGAAACACTAGCCATTCTTGGCTCACACGAGGTTTTATCGATCTACTGGTTGATTTCATTGGTATAAAGGAGTAACTGGATTGGCAACCATTGTATCATTTTGATTCACAAGTTAGATGTGTCAGTTTAGCTCAGTGATAATACAATCCTGGCTTCTGGTCAAGGGTGTCAGTCAGTGGTAGAGTAAGTGAATGAGGTACTGGGTTTAGCACCCAGCATCTCCCACCAATTTGGCCTCTGTAAGACACTTTCATCATTAGATAATAGGCAGCAAGAATGGCTACTGATTCTAGGTATCTTGACTGGATCCCAGCTTATGCTTGTGTTTTCCATCCTGCTAATACCCTCTCTTCTGGATTGCTTACTTAAGGTATTTCAGGCTACAACATTAGTCACAGAGACAATAGTCTTACAGTAGGTACTCAGCTAACTTCCATGCCTTCATGAGTTAATTTATTATAACATATCCATGTGAATGTAATATGTGTTACTTTGTGTGTGTGTGTATGTGTGTGTGTGTGTAAATTATCTACCTATATCTATAATATTTTACTACTTGACTCTAACATCTGCATCAGTGGTGGCAAATCTATGGTACATGTATTATTTGGTTGGGTTTTTTTCGACAAAAGATGTCAATGTTTGAGTTGTTTTTCTATACATAACTCAATATTCAGGTTTAACTGCAGTGTTACGACTTTGTGACAAATAAGCGGGTTTTGGGTTGCAGTTTGAGCACTCATCTCTAAAAGATTCACCACGACTGCTCTACATGTATTTTGCACATCTTTTTTTCAGTGTTAGGATTTGAACCCTAATACTGGGTGGAACCTAGGAACTTCACAGTGAATTACATCCTTAGCTCTTCTTTAAATTTGAAATAGGCTCTCATGAAGTTGCTAAATGGCCCAATCTAGTCTCAAACTTCCACACTTGCTGCCTCAGCTTCCCAAAGTTCTGGAATTGTAGGAACATATCACCATGTATAATTTACTTGCCACATTTAATTCCACATATATATATTATATTATATTATATAAAATAATATATAATATTCATCCTTTTAAATTTGAGACCTTTTATGCTTTGACATTTCATCTATTAATGTGAATGCTCTATGAACCACTGAAAGGACCACCTGTTATTTGACAGGTTTCTAGTGTCTATTTTATAAACACAAGGGACATAAATCAAGAAATTTTATTATATTCTTCAATCTTTTTGTATATATTTATTTTTTCCTTTTTGGTTATCTGGTTATTTTGTTAGTTTCCCATGGAAGAGTATTAAAATCTTCAACTCTCTATGATTGTTTATTTTTCCATTCATTTATGTTAATTTTTCCTATATATGTTGTGAATCTTTATTATTAGGTCTACACATTAATTATTCTTAAAGCTTCTAGCTATTTAATAACTAATATATATGATCATAAAGAAAAAAATGATTCCACAATAAGATCCTTCTCTTAGAGCTGCATCAAAACAAATTTGAGAACTTGGTTCCAGTGGGATAGCAGTAATTATATTCCCTTGTAATGATGAGACTTATCTACCAACTTGGGCCTATAGCACCCAGTCATTCAATTAAAAACTCACTTCAGTAATTGTTGTAAAATACTGTAGGTGTTGTTAATATCTATGGTCAGTTCATGTTAAGTAAAAGAAATCATCATCAATAATCTAGGTGGATCCCATCCCATGAGTTAAAAGACATTAGAAGTAAAACCTGAAAATGAATTCCTACCTATTATATTACACCTTGAGCTTCTGAACTAAATTTCCCAATTTACTAGCCCTGTCTATAAATTTGTCAACTCCTTACTAATGTGTGTAGAAATAGTATGTAAAGAGAACCACTATCTTTTGTTGTATACATTATGGAAAATTTCCAGGAGAGGTAATACTGAAACTTGAAGGCTGTTTTTCAGGCAGAGAGATAGTAGAAGGGCAACATAAAACTAAACGTGAGTTTGTGAAAGACAAAGTTATGTGAAATGTCCTTGTATTCAGGGAAGGAACACTCCAACGTGGGTGTAACACAAAGGATTTAAAATGGCAAGAGATGAGAGCAAAACAGTTAAAGTAAAGCTGGATAATAAATTGCCTCCAAGGTCCTGATAGAGGTTTTGAATTTATCCCTCCAGCTATTAGATTTTTGAATAAGTTGATGGTATAGTTAAGTCTATATAAAGGAACGACTTATACACATCTGGTCATACTACCTGTGTAAATGAGTAATGAATGGTTCATCAAGGGCAGGAAAACCAATAGTGTTACCAATTAGAAACATGCTGCTCATCACAGTGTATAGGTTTGCAATTTGATCTGGATTTGCTCCCTCTGGTTTCAATCCTGAGCCCTTTTGACCAGTATGGTCTTTGACCAAAGGCCATCCTCTCCATCTTTTAGAAATGTGGGACAATAGGTTGTTCCCACTGCAAAGAACAACACTGGATAAACGCTGTTAAGGTTAAGTTCAAATAGTAAGCGGAGACAGTTGAGTCGCTAGGTCACAGTAGTAGTCCTTGGCAAGGAAATTCCAGCATTTGGACAGGTCAAGGCATCAGAGATAATGATGTTGAGGAGCAAGTCACACAAGAGCAACCTCTGATCCTAAAGAAAAGCAGTTCACTATCTGCAGTCTATTACACTCCCAACCCTGCATGGTGAGAGCAAGGGTCCAGAGGATGTGTCTGCAGCCGGAATTTCTAAGTTGCACTTTGTTTTTCATTAAGAGAGATGTAGAGTTTTCAGACCTTCCAGGTCATTCTTACATTATTCATGCTCACATAGAACATCCTAGATAATGCAAAGGCATAGGCAATTATAACTGTAGATAAATACACAGAGAAGAAAACCTAAGCATTTGTAGGCTATCAATAAATATTTAATAACCTAAATATGAGTTAGTATGAAGTAGTATAAGAACATTTTTAGAGGGAAATCATGGAAAGAAGTTAAATGACATCATGAAGGAAGAGACAAGGTTTTAATATTGTTATCAAATGTGATAAATAAGTCTAGTGTCAACTTTTAGTCTGAGTCCATTAGAAAACCATTCTTCCACTGAAAGCAGTAGAACTTCAGGCTTGAGATGGACCTGCCGTAGTGGGTCAACAGCAGGCATTTTAGTAATAGATGTACAAACTCTCATAGAAATCAATTGTAAAGTGCCCAAAGTGAACACTGAATGGGAGCTCAAATAAAGACTGATAATGAGATTCACATTCTGGGATTGAATGGCAAGAGAGAGGACTCCCAGAGTGCGCAAGGAAGAAATGATAATTCACCAGGAGAAGAGGACTCATACACAGATCAAGCCTCCTACTGCATCTTTCCATTCCTGCTCCAGGGTTGGAGCTTCAAGGTGAGTCACTGTCTTTGAGGAGTCATTTCTGCACTACTCACTAGGACAGGGTGCCAAAATGCAAGTGTCAGTAGGCTAAAAGTCTGCTCTTTATGCCAGTATTCTCTGTGATGCTTTGTAACCAGCACATTCTACCAGCTTCCCTTCAGTGGTTACTGTCTAAATTATAAAGCTCCACAGCTACCTTTGCATACCTATCTGCACCCTCTTTTTGATCTGTTCTTCTAAGCTATGGTCCTAATTTTTTAAATACTCCTCTTTCAAATGCTTCCAATAAAACTTCTAGAACACTTCATTATCCACAAATCTTCTCACACTAACTTCATCATATATTGGTCCTTATACATGACTTTTCCTTTCAGTTCTCTCAAATAAAATCTTTCCATCCTTTTACATATTGCCTTGTTTAACACCAGGACATAAATTAACTGTTCCTTTTATTTCCCAGTGTTATTCTCAGGTTTTCATTCACCCAACTTCTTCATCCCTACGCACTGTGTTTTCATCCATAACTGTCCATTATTGGCCTTCAGATCTCTTCTCATACACCATGGATTTTGGCTCTGCACCTTCTGTATAATGTATGATGATCCCTTGACTTTGACTAGAATGACTTTACTTTCCACACTGACAAGGCTTCCTAAACCTGACATCATCAGCACCTGTGACTTTCCCTTTCACTTCATTCCACATAAATACAACCATTCGCTGTATGGACATTCTCTACACCTTATTATCATGTACAATGTTTTCCTCTTTAAAATATTTTCCATTTCTCATGGCATCCTCAGTATCTGCTCTTATGCTGTCTGTCAACTGTCTTGGTGATTTAGAATTAATTTATTCCAAGTCTGTCAGCTGTATTCTAACCTCTCATATTTTTCTGCCCAAACTGAGCCCCAAAACATGACACTGAACTATCCTCTCATTGATACAGTTCTCTGTCCTCCTGGATTTTCACTTTATCTGCTAATATAACTGTAACTGAGGCCTAATATTTTCATTTAATTTCCCATTTTTGCATGTGGGTTAATTTTTTAATGTTTTCCTCCAAAAAAAACCCCCCAAATCCATGCAGATTACCAAGTCTATGAATTCATGCTCTTCAAATTGAAACACATGTGGCTCATTGATCTTTCTATCATCTGTTGATTGTTTCCCACTTCTGTTTCTCCGGCACTTCTAAACCTTCACTGGAATCAAATAAATGCCCCACCCATTCTCTTTACTCATGGCAACAATGGCATGTCTCTTTAGAGTTATTAAAAACTAAGGCTTCTCCTCCCAACTCTCTCACCTATATTCATACCAACTGCTCTCTTGCAGATTTAAAGGCTGAGTTGTCCGACCTCTTAATCCCACCCAGTCGCTCAGCTGGGTTGTTGAGTACATCTTCCTCTCTCTCCTCTTGAAGGTGACTTTTTCATTGTTCTATTTCCTCCTACATAATTACTTCATTCATTTCCTGAGCAAATAAACACTTTCAAGTTTCTCTCGCCCAAAAGAAATGTGAATATCTTCATAATCTTACACTTTCCTATCTACTCTTCTTCTAAATGTAAGCCTTTCAAATCCCTCAAAAGAATGATTTATATTCACTATTTTTGCTTCTTCATCTTTCACCCACGTTCACAGCACTGACACCATGCTCTTAAAACTTGACAGTTACTAATATTTTTGAATTTTCAATACTTTGGATATTTTCCAATAATATATATATATATATGGTTATTATTTTTATATATCACTGATACATTTTTAATAATCTATATATCCAATATTTATTCTTATTTATATATGATAGTTTCCAACAATATGCCTATTATATTATTTTAATAATATATTAAATATTTTTTATATTTTCAATAATCTATACATGTGGAAAATACACACACACACACACATACACACACACTGTATCTCCCACAACTATTCAAAAAATTCCAATTCAGTATTCAGCCATCTACTGAAAAACTGCTTCAGCATGTCTGACAAAAAATCCTTAATGTCATGAGAAACAAAACTGATCCTATTAATTCTCCATTTGAGCCAGCTCTTTGTCTAGCTTTGTAGTTTATCCATCAGTAGCATCAAATTACTTATACCCCCCTCCTCAGTAGTATGCCTCTGCTTGATACCTTTATTATATTGAGCTCTGTACTGGTGTGCTTTCCTCAAGACTTCACCTAATTCTGTTTCAAATGTTTACTTTGAAATTATTTTTATTGATTTTACTGGTATATTTTATACATACATTATGATCATGTTCAACATTGAGAATATGTACCTGTACATGACACATCTTGATTTTCATTTAGCACCTTTCCCTTGCCCTCCCTACAACCTTTGTATACATAAGCTTTGTTTCCTTTTTTAACTATCAAATTTTTTCTTTCCCTTTTTTACTTTTCCCTACCCTCCTTCTCTTTTCTTTTTGAACATTTTTTTCCTATTTCACATTACCTATCATACATTTGGCATTCATTTACACCTTTGCTTTCTCCTACTAGAGAAAAAAGATATGTTATTTATACATCTGTGTCTTATATATATCACTTTTGAGTATTTCCATGAGGTACATCCATTTGAGTATAAATGACTCAAATGGGTGAGTCATTTATGAGTTTTTATGGCTGAGTAATATTCCATTTTATTTTAAAAAAATACATCTTGGGGCCGGAGGGTTAGCTCAGTGGTTCCGGCGCCTGCCTCGCAGGCACAAGGACCTGAGTTCGATCCCCAGTAACCACATATAATGCTGGGCGTGGAGACTCACGCCCACCAACAATCAACACCGCATACCACAATGCTGGATATGGTGACTCACGCCTGTAATCCCAGCACTCGGGAGGGCAGAGGCAGGAGGATTGCTGAGTTCGCGGCGGCTTGTCTGGGCACCATAGTGAGCTCAGGGCCAGCCTGAACTACAACGTGAGACCCTGTCTCAAAAAGCAAAAAAAAAAAAAAAATACATCTTTTTTATCTAGTTTTCCACTGATGAACATTTGGGCTGTTTCCATTATTTAGCTTTCACAAACTGAGCTGCTATAAATATTGGTGAATGTATGTCTCTGTGATATGATTCTTGAGTGCTAGTTTTTAAGGAATTTCCACATCTATCTCCATAGTGCACTATTTTACATTTTTCACCAACAGCAGAGAAGGGTTCCTTTCTTCCCACATCCCTGCCAGCATTGTTATTGCTTGATTTCATGATAGCATCCATTCTTTATGGAGTGAGATGGAATCTGTGTTGTTTTCATCTGCATCTCTCAAAAGACTAGTGATGTGGAACATTTTTTCATGTACTTTTTAGCTGCCTTTACTTCTTTACCTGAAGAATGTCTGTTCATTTCAGATGTCTGTTTTTGAATTGGGTCTTTTAATTTGGGGTGCTGAGTTTTTAAGTTCTTTATAAACTCTAGATAGTAGTCCTTTGTCTGAGAAACAGCTGGTAAAAATTCTTTCCCATAGTTTAGTTTTTCTTTTCGCTTTGTTGTTTGTTTCTTTTGCTGTGCAGGCACATATTAGTAATATGAGATCCCAGCTGTTGATTCTTTCTGCTAGTTCCCATGCTGCTAAAATTTTGTTCATAAAGTCTCTCCTGATGCCAATGTCTTCAAAAGTTCTACTTAACCTATTTTCTAAGAATAAATCTAACAACGGAGGGATATAATCTCTACTCTGGAAAGGGAGATTGAAAAGGATATCAAAAAATGGAAAGACATGCCTTGCTCCTGGGTGGGAAGAGCCAATATTGTTAAAATGGCCTTACTGCCAAAACTATGTATAGATCTAAATGCAATCCTGATTGAAATCCCCACAGCATATTTCACAGATCTACAGAAAATAATGCAAAAATTCATCTGGAACCATAAGAGACCTAGAATAGCAAAAGCAATCCTAGGCAACAGGATCATGGCAGAGGATATCACAATTCCCAACTTGAAACTATACTACAAAGTAACTATGATAGAAACAGCATGGTACTGGCCAAGAAACAAAGTGAAGATCAGTGGGACTGACTGGAAGATCAAGAAACAACCCCAGATTTACTAAGCCACCTCATCTTTGACAAAGGAGCCAAACATCTTCAATGGAGGATCTTTAACAAATGATGCTGGAAAAACTGGGCTTCAATTTGCCAAAGATTAAAGTTAGATTTATCTCTTCCTTCACGCACCAAACTAAAATAAAAATAGATAAGACACCTAAATATTAAAACTGAAATTCTGTATTATTTCCTTCAGAATGCAGTTTTCCCAGAGAGACTAGATTTTCATAGCATCCTATCAAAACTTTTGTGTAAAACCACCCAATAGCTTTCAATTGCATTTGGCATGAAAAATCTAATCCCTTAACCATAACCTTTAAAGCTCTGGTGATCTCTTTTTGACCTTATTTCATTCCAGTAGTTCCTTCATCTCCTAGCCCTAATCTTGTTGGCCTTGCATCAGTTCCTGTCCCCTCTCTTTCTATATCTTTGTCCTCTTGCTTTTTTATTCCTTCTTTCAGATATATTTCCCTTCTGGTCATAGTGCCCTTGCCACATCCACTGTGTCCTCCTTTGTTAGATTTATTCATAGAAAATAGGTTAAGTAGAAATTTTGAAGACATTGGCATAAGGAGAGACTTTATGAACAAAATTTTAGCAGCATGGGAACTAGCAGAAAGAATCAACAGCTGGGATCTCATATTACTGAAATGTGTCCAGCTCTTTAGCATTTACTCTGTATCTAATTATTACTTCTTATGTCGGTACAGAACCATTATCTCTAGTCACATTGGTACAGTAATTCATTTTCTCTAAAACTTGAGCAAGCAGGACTCCTATCTGTCATACCACTGCCATGTCCCCAGGCAATATTCAGGGCCTGGAATGTCACCAGGGAATCCGGATACCGAAAAACAAACAACAACAACAAAAGAACAAGTTTGAGTCATTTATGTGCAAATGGACACACCTTGAGGACACACTAATAAGTGAAATAAATAGATCACAGATATGTAAATACCATATCTTTTCTCTGGTAGGACAACCTATAGATGTAAATGAGTTCTAGAATGTATGTAGATTTTGTGAAATAGGAAATATTCAAAGGGTATGTGGTAGGGGAAAGTAATGAGGGGAAAGAATAAATATGATTTGAAAAGAAAAAGAAAGCACATGTAGATAGGGGGTGGGGGGTTCTGGGGTGGGTAAGTATATGGTTAAAAATGATAATTGACTTATGTTATATACTGGTACAAATCCCCCAATGTTGAGTGCAACTGCAAGCTATAAAATGTACCAATAAAGAATTCAATTAAAAAAAGATGATATGAAAGCCTGAAGCTCCGACATGTTTCTTTGCACAAAGCATGGCACAGAGGCTGTTAAATAAATATTAATCATATAAGTGAGTGAATAAACATATCAGCATGAATAAACTTATGTTATCTACATTAAATATTTTCAATTGTTCCTCAGAGTAAAGATTAGCAGTTTATATTAATACTCACTATGTTATGTATGGTGGCTTATGTATAAGTAGATGCAAATCAACTGTGAATTAGATTATGTACTTATCATTCCAAGATGGAGACTCAAACACATTCAATGAATTCATTTGTCTGTTGAGAAGACCTGAGTGGGCATGGAGCTAGAGAGACATCTGGACTATTAGGTTTGAGTCTTGCTTTGGTTACTCTAGAGCCTAGAGGGTCCAGCCAGACAAAAATCCTCAAGGAAGAGCTATATTAGGTCTGTGCCTTTTGGCAGTGTTATGTCTTATAATTTCACTGAAGTTATCTCTTTATGAGTCCAGTGAGTCTGTCATGCTTTTGATATTTGTTTTCCTCTGGTGGATGCACTTTAGTCTAAAGACCAACTATGAATAACCACTGTGGTGGTTCCACACCCAATCAGAAAGGTTACAAGGGGATACAGTTTGGAAAAAAAGAAGAATTTGGCCTCTAGGCACATCTTTTTGGTAGAGAAAAGCAGTGGAAACAAATGGAAAGGTTGCCAGGAAAACCCCACTTTCTGTAATCAATAAGTTGACCAAGAGTTTGGCTTGGGTTTCCCCAAGTACTAACATTTCAAAACAAGAATTTGCTTCCTAATTAACTTCAGGGGGAGAAAGAGAATCATGCTTAGAGCCTTGGTGAGTATTTTATTCACACCATGTCTGTTTGTGAGCTTGAGTGGAATGAAGTGGCTTGAGTGGTTATGTTTTGCTCCAAGGAAAGAAAGTGTGTGGGGAAAGCCTTGCTGTGCGGGAGTGAGCAGGCCACTAATGAGCAACTGCTTCATCTCTCCTTAAAAGCAGCTCCACTCTTCCAAGTCCTGTTTCAAAAGTCTTGAAGTTATCTTTGCCTCCTGTCTTTCACATTCCTTCTCCTATCCACCTGAAGAAGAATCACATCACCTTTATCTTTCAAATGTATTACAAATCAAATTTGTTTTTCTTAGTTCAACAGCCTCTAGTCTATGGTACCATCTTTATCTCTCCTGGTTTATTATGAGGCTTTAGATTGTCTCCTCTAATTGATCAAAATGATCTTTCTCAAATGTAAGTCAGATCACTTCATTCTTATTCTTTCATACCTCCAGTAGTAGAAAAACCAATATTTTCCACTGGTCTGTAGATCTATATGATCAGGCCAGATAATAGCTCTGATCTCATCTCTAACTCTCTTGCTTACTTCACTCATCATACTCTGTCTCCTGTGGTTCTTCAGTTGTATCAGTAATAACCCTGCCTCCTCAGGGCCTTTCCACTTGTCACTCATATCTGCTTGGAACACTCTCCCTCTTTCTCCTCTGTCAGCCTTCTCACTTCCCTTACATCATAATCCTCCTTCAGTGAGACCTTTCTACTAAGTGGGGGCAAGTCTGCCCTACCCAAAACTTTGTGGCCTCTCTATGCCTTGCTTTTCTGGATAACAATCCTCCACATCTGTGGAGACCAGGGGAAGGGAACGTAACTAGAACCTTTCATTAGGTTCTAGTCTCCTGTGAGTCGGCAGCACACGGCAAAATAATAAGTAGGCAGAAACGAGGTTCACTGAGGATAAGTTTGAGCCTGATCCATGCTATTCTGGGTAGCAAAAGACCCCAGGCCCCAGCTCACCACACCTTTTATTCAGTACCTCTTGAGTAACAATGTAACAGCCCTGTGGGCAGGACAAACATCTCCAATAGTTCTAAAGACATTATGCAAATGAAGATCCGGCTGGGCAGGGCAGATACCCGCAATGGAATAGTTCTGCCTTGAGGCACCACAGCATGTGGGACCACTGGGAGTCTTTGTTGTTAGCAGAGGTAAGGGCGAGTTGAGTCCAGAGTCTGAGTTGAGTCCAGAGTCCGAGTTGAGTCCAGGAAGGCCTGATCAATTTTTGCCCTTATGATTATTTCTCCCAAAACATGTTCCCAACACACATCTAATGTGTATATTTTATGTACTGCTCATTTTGCCCAGGGAAATGTTGATTTCCATAAGGGCATGGGTTCTGTTTTGTTCAATTCTATATTTGTAGCACCCAGAATACCTGAAATAGAGGGCACAGCCCAAAACCACCTACTATAGAGATGAATCTTCTGGGGATGAACTATAGTAAATTTCAAGTGTACTTGGCACCTAGTATATATTCAATAAATGCCAATTTTTATCCTCCAGTCGCTTTTCTGTCAATTATATCTGCCACTGTAATTATTTTGAATGGCATATTGCCATATAAACATACACAAGAAATTTGTCTTAATGCATACAGCAGTATCTGTAGAATTAAACAATGTCCCAAACACATAACTTCTGACCAAAATATTAAAACATTTGATGATTTTATATATAATCCAAATTGAATGAATGGTAGCAGTGACAAAAACTCAAATGTCTAGACTTTGGGGTAAGAAATTTTAGGCTTTCTGTCTTGACTTTTCTGCTTTGGACAGAAAAGATACACATATATTTCCTTTGTAAGACTGTTATAGGAATGACAAAAATAATACTGTAAAAGTTTGTGTTTCAGAGTTGGGCTGATAGAAGTAACAACAAAAATTAAGGTGCATTTCCAACGGACTGAAGGCAGCCGCGGACTGAGGGAGCAGCGCGCGGAACCGGTGGCTTTGGGCACCACAGTGTGTTTCCGGTGGACTGAAGGCCGCCCACCGGCCCACTGTATCCCAGAGTTGTGCAGTGAGGAGTCAGACATAGAGGTAACTCATAAGCTCAAAGTCTCCAGAATAGAATCTAACAAACCTTTGTATCTTATATACTGTGTTTAATACTGATATTGGCATTTATTGTATTATGGTAACAAACATGATGTGATTGTTCTGCTCAAATACCTCCCATGATGTGTCGGGAGTGAGAACTCTCAAGGGTCATTACAGATTCAAGGAGGACCCTCCAGGAAAGTGCTGCATCCAAAGGGCCCCAGATAATAGAAAGAGACCTGCAACAAACATTGCCATGTCATCAGACAAAGAAGAGCATTAATAACAACAAAAGAGTAGAATTGAGGAAATACACAAAAAACCAGACACAAAGATCACCACCACAGGGAAATTCAGAGAAAAGGGAAATAGGGCAAACTGAAACGCAAACACCAGGACTCTGGGAGATGGTAACTAAAGTGGATATAATAAAATGGAAATCAGAACTCATCTCTGAGATCAAAACAGAGATACTGTCCACAGTCAAAGACATCATTAAAGAAGAGATCAGTGAGATGATAGAATCCAAGTTAGCAGAAGCAATGGAACCTTTTAAAGAGCTTCAAGCAGAGCTCCAGGGAATGATGAAGGAGAATGAAAGCTTGCGCAGCAGGATGACTGAAGCAGACCTAGAGGACAGCATAGCAGCCAGCGAACAGGAAAGTTATAATCTATGGAAAAGAGCAAGGGACCATGAGAAATCAATTCAACAGCTTCTAGATGACTCAAAGCTAAATAACATAAGACTGATTAGAGTCACTGAGGTAGCAGGAGACAGTGTAAACCACATAAAAAAAGCTACTATTGGAGATAGCAACAGAAAACTTCGCAGGAAAAGATATAGACATACATATAAATGAGGCCTATTGGACTCCAAAACACTGTGACATAAAAATATCTACACCTAGACACATAATTATCAAGGTTCCAGATGTACAACAGAAGAATGAAATAATGAAAGCAGTGAGAGAAAGGAAGAAAATCACCTACAAAGGGAAGCCCATTAGGATCACAGCAGACTTTTCAACACAAATACTCAGTGCAAGGAGAGCGTGGAGGGAAGTATTTCAAGCATTGCAGGAAAACAACCTCCAACCTAGACTATTGTATCCTGCAAAACTATCTTTCAGAATAGATGGGGAAATAAGATACTTCCATGATAAAGAACACCTGAAAAACTTCACAGGCACTGCACTCCAAAACATCCTAAAGAACATCTTGGAAAAAAACACAGAAAATTCCATACCCACGAGACCCAGGAGAGTGAATTTATCAGGGAAAACAAGAAACTAAATAGAAAAGGGGAAAAGCAAAAAAGAAAAGAACCGAGAACAGGGAAACATGGCAGCTCTGAATATGCCCATATCAGTCATAACCATTAATGTCAGTGGACTCAGTGGGCCAATTAAAAGACACAGACTAGCAGATTGGATCAAGAAGCAAGATCCTACAATCTGCTGCATACAGGAAACACACCTAATTCGGAAGGAAACCCATAGACTGAAAACAAAAGGTTGGAAAACAATCCTCCATGCTACAGAAAACTGCAAAAAAGCAGGAGTGGCTATCTTGTTTGCAGACAAAATAGATTTCAAACCCAAACTGATTGAAAGAGATAAAGAAGGTCACTATATTCTCGTACAAGGAACTATCCAGGAGAAAGAAATAACAATCATAAATATTTATGTACCGAACTCTAATGCACCCAACTATATAAAACAAACATTACTGGACATGAAAAGCCAGTTATCCAAGAATACAATAGAGTAGGGGATTTTAATACTCCATTGTCACAAATTGACAGATCAACTGGACAAAGAATCAATAAGGAAATACTTGAGCTAAATCAAACTTTGGAGCAAATAGACTTTCAGATGCCTACAGAATTTTTCACCCTTCAAAGCGAGAATATACCTTCTTCTCAGCTGCTCATGGATCATTCTCCAAAATAGATCACATTCTAATCCATAGAACAAGCTTAAGTAGATGCAAAGGAATCAAAGTTATCCCCTGAATACTATCAGACCATAGTGCCTTGAAACTGGAGCTGAATAGCAGAAGAAATTCCAAGATCCTCACAAACACATGGAAATAGAACAACACTCTGTTAACCAACCAATGGGCCACAAAAGAAATTAAAGAAGAAATTAAACAGTTCCTACAACTAAACGACAACCCCAGCACAACATACAGGAATTTATGGGACACAATGAAAGCAGTTCTGTGAGGGAAATTCATAGCAGTGAATGCATACACTCGGAAAATAGAGCAAACCGCAATAAACAATCTAATGATGAACCTCAGAAAACTAGAAAAAGAGGAGCAAAACAAACCCAAAGCACATACTAGAGAGGAAATTATAAGGATCAAAGCAGAAATTAATGCAGTGGAGACAAAGAGAACAATACAAAGTATCAATGAATCAAAGAGTTGGTTTTTTGGAAGGATAAATAAAATCGACAGACCCTTAGCCAACCTTATCAAACAAAGGAAGGAAAAGGCTCAAATCCATGCTATAAGGAATGAAAATGGGGAAATCAGCACAGACCCAGAAGAAGTCCAAAGGATCATAAACACATACTTTGAAAATCTATACTCCAAAAAGATGGAAAATCTAGAAGAAATGGATAGATTCCTAGACTCATATGAACTTCCAAAGCTGAATGAAGAGGATATAAAAATGTTAAACAACCCGATATCAATCTGGAAAATTGAAAATATAATAAAAATCCTACCAACAAAGAAAAGCCCTGGTCCTGACAGCTTCACTGCTGAATTCTACAAAACTTTTAAAGAAGAGTTAATACCAGTACTTCTCAATCTTTTTAAGGAAATCGAAAGGGAAGCAGTACTCCCCAAATCATTCCTTGAAGCAACCATCACCTTGATTCCAAAGGCAGGGAAAGATCCCACCAAAAAAGAAAACTACAGGCCAATCTCTCTAATAAACATTGACACAAAAATCCTCAGTAAGATACTTGCAAACAGAATACAGAGAGTTATCAAGAAAATCATACACCCTGATCAAGTCAGATTTATCCCAGGGATAGAAGGCTGGTTCAACATATGTAAATCAATCAATGTAATATACTATATTAACAGACTCAAGGACAAAAACCATATGATTATCTCAATAGACACAGAAAAAGCATTTGACAAAATCCAACACCCATTTATGATCAAAACCCTACAGAGAATTGGAATCTATCAACTTTATCTCAATTTAATACAAGCTATTTATGAGAAACCAACAGCCAGTATCATACTCAATGGGCAAAAACTGAAACCTTTTACACTAAGGTCAGGAACAAGGCAAGGATGCCCGCTGTCACCACTCTTGTTCAATATAGTACTGGAAACATTAGCTATAGCAATCAGGCAGGACAAAGATATAAAAGGAATAAAGATAGGAAAGGAAGAAGTTAAACTCATTATTTGCTGATGATATGATAATCTATCTTGAGGATCCTAAAAACTCAACCAAGAGACTGCTAGACTTAATTACCAAATTTGGTAGTGTTGCTGGACACAGGGTAAATGCTCAAAAATCAACAGCCTTTGTCTACACAAACAACAGATTCACTGAAAGAGAAATTGGGGAGTCAATCCCTTTCACAGTAGCACCCAGAAAAATGAAATATCTAGGAATCAACCTAACAAAGGAAGTGAAAGACCTCTACTCTGAAAACTATAGGACTCTGAAAACTGAGATAGAAAAGGAAACCAG